>JAOEGS010004121.1:11985-64130 GCA_025447755.1 Corythornis vintsioides
TGGGCAGGGGGTGCTCAGGGGGGTGCAGGGCAGGGGGTGCTGCCCGGGAGTGGGCGGCAGCACCGTGGCTCGGAGCGCTGTGGAAAACGCCCTTGTGTGTTGCGGGCGTGGGGCTGGTGCACGTGCTGCTTCTCCTCCTCCTGCTCTGATGAACTTTGGGATTTTCCCAAGGGATGTTTAGGGAGAAGCCCCAGATGAGAGGAGGAGAGGGGCTGCTGCGGCCTCTTTGCTTCTGTTCCTCACCCTCAGGAAGATCACCAGCTGGGTTTTGCCTGACTAGTCCTCGTGTCTCCTTTGTCGTGGAGAAGAGGCATGTTGAGCCTCTTCTGTTGAGCTTGGTGGTCAAGTGGTCTCCTTCCTGCTCAGAAGATCAGAGTTGTTTTCTCTACCAGTTGCCAAGTGCTGGTGAATCATTTCTGAGTGGTGGACAGCTTTGGTCATGCCTGGACTGAGGTTTTGGCTCCGTGACTTTTGTCAGGCATCTTCCCTCCCTCGCCCACATGGCTCCCGTAAAACGTGGCTCCTGCTGTGCCTCAGCCAGACCCACCAGGCACCTCTTCTTCCAGGCATGTCCCAAGCTGCTCCCTGGTGGAAGCCTGACCGTGCTGGTTGGAGGGTGTGTGTTGTTTGTAGTAACAGAGGCTGAAGCCTCTTCTCATCCACAGGTCAGGTACAGTGTGGACAAGTGCACTGTAGACTTCCCTACACTGCTCCACCAGTGCACCTCAAAGCAGACATGGAAGGACCACTATCTAATAGGGGTGAGAAGGTAATTGTAGTCCCTGTTTTAGGCTTTGGGGCCAAACCCCAACTTTAGCAAAGACTTTTGTTGTGTGTAACATCATTGCTGTCTCCTGTCAGCATCACTGCTTCTCCATGTTCTCTGGCAATGCTGCCCACTCATGTGTCTTTTCTTAATTGTGGTGGCCCTAGATTGAAGTACCAACCGTTGGTCAAAATGGCATCACGTTCTCTTTGCTAAATGCCCCTCGTTGTCGTGATGTGCTGGGGTGCTGTGCCTGCTCTCACCGAAGGCTTCTCACACCCTCCTGCCTGAGCTCCTCTCTTTGGTTTCTCCCTCTCCTGTTGTACAACCAGCTCCATCCTTCTGCTTCTCCCTCAGCCACCTGCACAGCAGAGCAGGGGGACCTGTAGCATGTGCTAACTTTCCAGTTTTCCATGAGTTAATAAGAAAGATTCATTTCTTGGGGATTCCAGTATTGCTTAAAAAACCAACTGGCTGTCACAATTGCTGAAGTAGGAATGTAATTTCACAATGTCTGGCTGGGAAACAATATTGCATATTGATATGTTTCTGTTCAGCACTGAGAGTATCTGTCTGTTCTAACACACAGCTTATTTGAGGGCACGGATTCTGAAACATGCTGAGGCTTTTCAAATTTTTTTAGGAACCCAGCTGAAGTGACTTCATTTTGAGGAAACACTGAGCCTTTGGCAGTTCTTACTGGTTCTAGCTTTTGTTTTTGCTGTTAGAAGGTCTCAGTATCTTTCTTCAAAGCTCTCTCTGTTCAGTACAGCAATGGTACCTTATTGAGCTCTGGTTCAATAAGCACAAGCAGGGGCACAGACAAGTTGTTTTTTCAGTCTAAATATTACTCAGTCCTGATTAATGTTTTAAATGTTCCCCAGCCATTCAGGGAAACTTCACTGCAGCAAGTGGTTCCTGGGATATCAATGTAATGATTTCCTGGTGGCTGTTGCAGAGCTGGGCTCTCAGGACATGGAGCTGCTTCCAACCAGCTCCATTTCCAAACAGCCACTTGGCGTGTTGAGCTCCTGAAACCTGCAGCAGCCTCTTTTCCCACATCCAACAGCTTTTAGAAGCAGCGATAGCTGAGATCCTGGGAAAACCCATGTGAATGCTCACTCTCTGCATGGGACAGGCAGCCCTGCTCCTCTTGGGGTACATGGCACAGCAGCTGTGGGAGACCTGGGCTGTGACCAGCTCAGCAGCTGCTTCCCCTGAGTGATGGCAGGGACAGAGGCTGCGTTTGCCCAGCAGCGAGGTGCAGTGGTTGGAGGGAAGCCTGTGCTGGTTAGCAAGTGAGGTGGGTAGAGTAGGGCCTGTTGGCAGTGGTCTGCATCCTCCCTGGTAGCTGCTGTAGCAGAGCAAGTAATTTAAATACTGTTGGAGTGCATTGCCCAGCATGAGGTGGTTTCCTAGCTAAGGATGTGCATGGAGGAGCAGTGCCCTCTCCCATGTGTGTGCACAGTCCTGTTAACTTCACTGTGCCCTCCCCGGGCCAGGCTGGTGGCTCCAGGGTGGGCTGCTCCAGGGGAAAGCTGGTGGCTCCAGGGTGGGCTGCTCCAGGGGAAAGCCCTGAAGCCATGGCGAGGGCTGCCTGCCTCTGCAAGCTGCTAACGCTCCCTCCTGTTCATTTCCCCTCAGGTCATCCTCTTTCAGTACTGACTGCTCGAACTCTGCCTCACCTGCCCCTGGCGCTACCGGCACCGCTGCCCCTCAGCCGCTGACACCCAGCGTCCAGCCCCAGGCACCGGTTATCAGCCCTGCAGGAGACACAGCTCCAGCACTCAGTTATTTCCATTGACCAGCACCTAACATCCACTATTATTTCTCCAGCGACACTCTGTGTATGTGTGTGTTGAGTGCAGAGTTACTTTTATTTTTATTTTTTTTTTCACTTGTTTCTCGTGGACTTGTAGAATGACCGTGAGTCTCTCCAAGGCGATGCCAGACACAGTTAAAGTTTAGTGACTCTACTGTGCTTGCAAATCTTGCTCCCAAACCGATGGGAATATGAACAAACCAGGACGTGCTGAGTCTCGGGGGGGAGGGGTCGATGATCGCCCCTGAACATAAAGGAAGGAGGAATTTACGTGGTTTGGCCTGATTCTCTTTTTGCACCAGTGAAGCGCTGTCGGTTCCCGGACATCCCTCCTTATTTCCACTTGCACGTGTGAAATCTGAAATGGGCTTTTTGGCTCAGCAGCTCGATGTGTACACAGACCTCCCTGAGCCAAACTCGTGGGTAGCTGAGACTCCACTAAGTGGAAAATGCGATGCCAGCTGGAAATAGGCAGTTTTCCTTCCTCCTCAAAGTGCTTTAGAATCACTTGTCCTTTGATCACTCTAAGGTAAGTAAATCTTAGTGTTTTTCCCCCCGTTTTATAGGAGGGGAAACTGAGATGCCCTCAACTGAGTGGACCTGTGGGGGTTAGTGACAGGGCCAGGTTTAGCACCCTGAAGTTTTTGATTGCTGAATTGTTCTTGGAACACTGAGTATCTCCTCTCACAGCCATCTGCCAAATCTTTCTCTTTTTGGTTTTGTTTGGGTTTTTTTTTAATTTTTTTTTACTCTTATTAACAAGCTACTTTATTTCCTTGGAGTCATATTGGATCGCAAATGAGTGATTTCAGAATGTACCTACACAAAAGTCTCAGACACTCTGTACTCTGTGACTGAGAAATCCTCAAAGCAAGCTGACTGAAAAGGTGCAGAAATGTTTTGCCCTGGCGTGGACCCATGTTCAGTCAGTGGAAACAGTGGGGTAGAAACTGGAAACCAGTTAAAAAGGCAAAAACCACAGTGAGGCCAGCAGGAACAGTCGCTAGCTGAGCTGGACAGCAGGCTGATGGGCTATTCCCTTATCCAGCAGCATCCCTCTGATTTCCTCTGTCCTCCTGCTGCTCTCCTTGCTGGGGCACGGCTGTTGCTCCTGCCGAGTGCTGGTTGGCAACAGCAAAGGGAGTGCTCAGTAGTCTGGCCCCAACCTGGGAGGGGGTGGGGGGAAACTCCAAAATGATCCTTCATTGACGGGAATAACACAAAGTAAACAAGTAACCTTTGCCAGCCCTTCTCAGTTTGCACCACGCCAGGAGCAGGTCTGTAAGGAAACCTCTCTCCACGCAAGCACACAGGGCTGTCTTGCTGCTAAGTGTCTGTGAGGCCGTGTTTCCAAGAATGTGAAAGCCTTCTCTGAGCCACAGTTAGGGCTGAACAGGACTGAACTGTGCCTGAGGAACAGAAGACAGGAATCCATCTGTTACAGAAGTTGTTTTTAATCCAAACTGTAGATACATGCGTTTTTTTCTCTCTGGGAGATCCTGGATCTATCTCCTGCTTTGGCCAGGTGGGCAACCATCCCACTGGTTTGGCTAGTCCACAAGGCACACAGGACAAGCCTTCTCCTGAGTGTGGCCCTGAGCTGTGTGTGACGCTAGTGGTGGACATGTGGCTCTTCTCACTGCTCTGACCACCTGGGGCATGGTGCATGGAGATGATGCTGAGGTGGCCACTGAGATCTCTTGGGTTTGAGGAGTAACTGAGTGTGAGCATGCAGTGATATTTGTTGGAATAAATATATATACACGCACATACCTCTGGGTGAAGGTGTATATATATTTAAAATAATATCTATCTAGAGAGAGTGATGGTAACACCTTGGCTAGTTAGGGCAGTATCGGGTCTAACTGCAGACAGTCTAAAATTACATTTGAAAGGAGAGAGGAAATGAAGTCCCCAAAGTATCATTGTCACGTCCTGACGTGCGAATAACCATTTCCAGTGTGTAAGGCCCTGCCTGGATCCAGCCCTGCAGTGGTGTCCCCTCAGGGAGGGGACGGTCACCGCTTGCTCCCAGTGCAGTTGCTTTTGTCCTCGTCGGTGGCAGCGAGGGAAGGAGGGGCCTTCGTTCTGTTGGCCATTGGTGGAGTGTTTGTAATCACAAGGCTGAGGTGGATTGCTGTGTCCACATGTGGTGCTGGTGGTCAGCAGGGTCACTGGGGCCCGATTTTCTTCTCCGTTTGTGCTCGTGCATCCTGATGATTGTTTAGTTGTGGAATTAGTGCCATAAACGAATGGGTAGTGATTTCATTTGAGACTGAAGGAGAGACTTCAGGCTGTAACGTGACTTGACATCCCACAGTCCTCGTGATTTCCACAACTGGTTTGTTGAGGGGGGGGAAATGGTTTGATGGGTTTCTCTTCGGTCTCGGCGGTGCGATGGAAGGGAAACTATTGAATATGTATCTGCTAAATATCAACTTAATTACTGATCAGCCCCCTCCCCCACTTGTGAATTGTGCTGTGTATCAGCGTTTTTCTGACCAATAGCAGTGCCAGGACTGGAGTGAAGGGCCGAGGGCAGGTGGCCTCTTCTCTGCGGTGGGAGCAGAGTCACCGCCGCCCACGGGGCCAGCGGCCCTGCACGGACAGGGCTCCGGGGCACTTGTCCCCAAAAGTAGCCAGGAGCAGCTTTGCTAATTCAGAAATCAGGCTCTGTTTATATTAAGCCCAAATTGTTTGCAAAAACTGGAAGCAATTCAGCTTGTGCAGTTTTAGAGCTAATTATGTGTATGGAAAATACTCAACTGTACCAAGAATGTAAGAAATCCTCTAATTTATTCAATACATTGTTTCACAACATATTTCACACTGACTGTTGCCACTGAACCAAACCTTATCTCAGGTCATTTGCATTCATCTCCTGTCTGTAGATTAAAAGCAAAAATAAAAATTAAAATCATTCTCATTTTCTTAGTTTATTCAGTAATTGCCAAATGGGTTCTGGTGCAGCACTGCAGACTCCACGTACTAAACTTTTCCAGTTGCTCTTTACAAAACCTTTTGCAGACAAAGCCCAGTGCAGATAGCCAGTGAAAGGCTTTTCACTCGAGTTTAAGGTGGTTAACTAAATATGGCCAGGGTCTGAAAGCAGAATGGTTTACAGTTTTATTACTAATTATTGGGGTTTTTTTGTTTGCTCATGCTGGTTAATCCCAAAGCCCGAGCTAAAGGTGCTTACACAACTCACTGGTTGGGACGGGGGAGTGGGAACCAATCCTGGACTATTCTCAGTGATAGATCTGTAGGATGCCAACTCTAGACACATCAGTTTTCTTCCACCCGCCAATCATTCTGTCGTAGCTTGTTGCAATTCTGCATGTCTTGGCTACAACGGTTAAAGGAAAATTTCTCTGAATGAGTGGACAGTCAAGACTAATATTTATTTAAAAAAAAAAAAAAAGAAAAAAAGTAAAACTAAATTGTAAGCACTTTTTTTGTAAAACCAATGTCTGTTTTGTTACATACTTTTAATGTTGTGCTTTGTAAATGTCTTATTTGTGTAATAAATAAAGTTAATGCAAGTAGAAGTGCTGGCACTTACATCCAGAAAATGATGTAATTCCATTTTATTTTATTTTTAAATACTTTCTGGCTTACTAATCAAGCAGCAACCCACCCAGTTTTCCTCTTCTATTATTTTGTTAAACTCTGGCTTCAGGAGAGTTCAACAAACGTTCGTAGTAAATGGATATAATTTCCTAGTTAGCAAACCAGTCATTAAAGAATACCTCTGGTGTACATTATTACAATGATCAATCAATATCGAAGTACTGAGCAAAAAGAGAGGAAAGGAATTCACCAGGACAGCTGACTAAAATCTGGGAAAATAATGTTGATTAAGATGGATTTGAATGACTTCAGCACTGAATCTGAGGCACTCTTTTTAACAAATTGTTTTCGGGCTTAATAACATTTATATATACCACACGACACACCTCTCAGGAATATTACTGTGAGTACAGTCAGCTTTCTTTTTTTTTTTTTTTCCATGGCTTTTTCACAGCATGACTGATTAAATGATTATTTCCATTTTTGTTTGTGCTGACAAAGATGACAAAAAGATTATATTCCTGCGGAGGGAAAGGGCGAGACAAATCCACGAGGGCAAATGAGGTTTATTTGAGTCAGATTACCTGCTTTGGAATATTATTGTCTGGCAAAACCTGTTTTCATGGCTTCGGTTCATGTTCCGTTGTTTCATCCCAAGCTTTCCGGCAGGTCCGGGTGATCCATTCATGCTCCTCATCATCTAGCAGGGAGATAAAGAGAATGCCAAACAGCACCATGTCAGACCTGCTCTTTGCATCACTAGGCGCCAGCTCAAACAAGCAATTTTTCCTTTGAGACATAAATCCATTTTTTTTTTTAGCCACTGGCATCTCTTTTCATTTCACACCCATTTCATTGTTTGTTTCTTTACACCGTGTGCTGTTGTGTTGGAGTTTGTCAGGGCAGGAGGTACTGGATCTGTGGCAGGGGCTGATTTTCCCTGTCTGGCTTGGGTGCTACTATGACATTTACACTATGGGTTTGGTTTTTTTACTTTTTGGCAGGAGATTTGTTGAAACTCTCATAAATGAAGCCACAAATATTCTTAATACTGTTTGTCTGTTTATGGGAAGAGAAGGTAAAGAAAAATCTATAGTCAAAACCTAGGTGCTTGTCTCCCAGCTTTGCCTTCAGTGCTGCTTTTGAAACATATGCTGTGATGGGTATTGAAGAGCTCATAGAGTGCTGATAGATGTATTTTAGACCTTCTGTATCTCTTCTTAGTATTTTTGTCTGTTGGATTTATTTTTACAGCATAACAACAGTGTGAAAAGAAAAAAAAAACAACAAAGATAACGTAGGAAAAAAACTGTCCAGCAAAGCTTGAATTTAAATTTTGCATATGATTACCAAAAAAACTCTCAACTTATCAAATGTTAAATTGTGGCTCCTTGATTCCAGGGATTTAAACAGTTGTCTCCACAAACTGTTCTGCAGCCTTTTCTGTAGTGTTTGTGTAGGGGAAAAGAGGTCTGTGGTGTAGACCAGGAAAAACAAACTTCAAAAAGCCTTGGGAAAAAAAAAAAAATCAAAGTATTACTTAAAACAATACCTGTATTTATTTTCATATAAATGAAATGTATTGGAGCTGCTTCTTGTGTTTACCACTGTCTTACCAAATTCACAGTAGCTGCTTGTGATGTGTCTAACCTGCCTCTGTCTAAGTTCCAAGGGTTTTGCAGCAGCCCTCAGTGAACAGCTGATTGTGGGAAAGATGGGGCTGTGATCCCAGCACTCAGCACAGCCCAGTAATTTCAGAGTGCCCTGCAGAGCCCAGTGCCTGCTGAGGTAGGTCAAACTGGATCCAGAGAGGAGCATGGTGCTTGTACAGAGCCAAGTTTTCCTGGAGATCTGTTGGTGGTGGGAGTTGTACCTTTAAGCTGCAGTGACGTAGTTGCGTTTGAAATGCCAAAGGTAGGAAGGTCCTGGGAGTGATGCTGTGCTGATGTAAGGAGTGAGAGTTCACAGAGGGTATGTGACAAATGAGGCCTGATGCACAAGTCTTCAAGCTTGAGGGTTAACCTTGTTGATTGCAGTGGGGTTTGAATCATCAGCTTTGTCTTTCCCTTTTTTCTTTTCTTTTTTTTTTGCATCCTACCCTTCCCTTTTTTTCTCCTTCCTGGCCCAGTGAGTCCATCAGCCTTTGCTTCTCCTGCTCACACCAGTGAGTCCATCAGCCTTTGCTTCTCCTGCTCACAGGCAGCTCTCTTGGCATCCTGGTAGAAGTGGGCTAAGGAAAGCATGGCCCGAGGCACTTGCCCCTGGGGCGCCACTTGTCTGCCACCCATGACAGAAAGGCCAGTGACTCACCGGAGGGTTTCTCTAAGAGCCTGTTCTCCAGTTTGCTCTTTGCATAGTCACTGGTTTCCAGACAAAGCTCTTGCTTACACCTTCTGACCCTCTTCTCATTTCCACTCAAGGATGCTGGCTTGCAAAAGCTCACTCGTGGTGCTGAGCACCCACCTTTGAGCAGCACCCAGGTGACTGGGAGTGGGTTGAGAACCCACTTGTACTGCCTTTGTTCCAGCAGCTCAGGCTGTAGCTTTGCTTTAAGGACTGAAAAATGGTTACCATTTGGGTAGAGTAGTTCAGCTCTTTCTGTGTTTTGCTGGCATGATCAATCTTTTATTCCCTATGCCCGTGAATCAATAGGTCCATAACAAAATACCCAGTTAATGGTGCATATCTGTCTGATTTGAGAATAATCAAGGAGCAAATAAATGCTGAGAAGTATTCTAAAAGGGAAAAGACAGAGATGAGCACTGAATCTTGCTTAAAGACCACGCAGTCCTTACAGAGGCAGAGATTCCACCGAGGGACTGTGGCAGGAATGCAAATGTGGTCCTCAAGCTTTCTTAAAACAACAGCAAAGCCATAATCAATGCACTGGCTTTTGTTCTATGCACTAGGTGTTCCAGCACAGTAAGGATGTGATCACGTGAGCCCTGGCTACAGCAGATATTGTCCAGCTTGGGAAGCTCTGTGATTGTAGCTGCAATTGCCTTAACTAAAAAAAAATAATAGTAGTTTATCTGAGCTTGTCATAATTGTGCAAAAATGAAACTTTGCCTATTTCTGCCACAGCAAAGGGGTAAGCAAAGCTGACACATGCTGTACATCACCCCCATCTAGCTCCTGTCTGAGTACAGCCATACCTGGCTCACCTGAGTACTAGAAATACCCAACCTGCCTTCCTAGGGAGAAGCCTGAGCATCAAGGACACAAGCCCTAAGAAAGGCAGATGCTAACTTAGCTTCATGTGACAGGTTTCCCACGTATCCTCAGTTTGTTTGCCCAGATTGGTTCCTTTTTCACTCTGGGTCTCTACAGTCTCCTAGGAAAGCCCACAAGCCAGGTTGCTCTAAGGATTTTAGCCTTCCTGGCCCCATCCCAAAATGCCTCTGTCCATCAGAGATCTGATCCTGGGCAAGTTAAATGCATGTTCCTAAGCACTGCTTAACTTGCACGTGGTTTAATCAGGTGTAAAAAAGAAAAAAAAAAAAAGACTGGGTGAGATATATGAATAAATCTTGACATCTGTTTTGGTTTTGTTGGTTTTGTTTTCGTTTTTTGGTTGGGTTCTTTTTTTTCTTTTGATATAATGAAGCAGTATTAAAAAAACCCCAGAACTTAAAGCAAATCCCTCGAGCTGCTATCTATCCCAAGCCTAGTGTGCTACTGGCCCGAGCTCTAGGTGAGGGGGAATGGAAGAATTGATCCAGCCCAGGGAGAAGAACCACAGACCCAGAGATGAGAATGGCTCCAGGGCTAGCCATGTGAGAAGAGGCAGGGAAATATTAGAATGTAAAGAGTTAAGCTATGGTAAAACATACTTTTGCTACACTAAAGAAGACTGGTTGATAATTACTGTAGTTTTAGGGCTATTTGAATCAGTGCAGCTGCAACCTCTTCAGTAGTAACCCCTGAAACAAGACAAACTGGGTTTATTGTACTGAACAAGTCTTAAAGCTCCTCCCTGATTGTTAGTAATTGGCAGCAATGGACTTAACAGCCTCTTGACTACCCTTTTTACACTCTACCTGACTGTGCAGCTAACAATTTAAATCACAGATGCCGATCCTTCTTTGTGGCAGCTGCTTGTTAACTACACGTTCCTCTTTTTCTGTCACTGGCTGCTTCCATAACCCTGCAACACCAGGGTTAGATTGGAGAATCACATTTCATCAATATTTAAAATGGAATTAAACCTTGAAGTTTGATTAATGCGACCAGACAGTGAGTTGTAATTGCTATTTTGCAAATTGCAATTGTTTGAATATGTTAATATGATTGTCTAAGCACATCTTCACCTTCAGAAGTAATTTTCCCTTTAAAAAAGATTCAAAAAAAAAATACAAACTCTTTAATCAGTGGTAAATTATCGCTCTGTGCACAATTAGGTGGTGTGGGGTTCTTCATGTTGTGTACTGAATTTTGTCTTTAAATATTTGTCTTTAAAAGTTTATCCATTTTTTTTTTTTACATTTTCCTCGGTGGAATAAACATTCATGGAACTGACTTCCCTGAAACAGGACTAACTGTGTTGATATTTGAAGGTAAATTTACAAAGCTTTGTCTGAAAATTGTATTGCAATCTGTTCAGTTAGTAAAGGTTAACAAATTATTTCTTGTAAAGTTAGTGAAATATTATTATTATTATGTCATATCACTGAAATCTTCAAATGATGAGATCTTAACAGATGAGCTGTTAGAATATATGCCACTATTGGCTGATTCTTTGGAGTTATTTTCTTGTGTCTCCATCAAAAGTAGGATCAGTTTTCCAGCACCCACAAAATACAGGTTGAGTATTGTGGGTCAGATCCTCAGCCAGCCCGAACTGGGACAGCTTCTCTTTTATTTCTGTAATTAATTCAGGCTGTTTCCATTAAGCAGGCAGAGGGATGTGGAGCCAACCCTGGTAGCCACCTGCACGACTGGTCCTCAGAAAGAGCATCTGCCACAGTAGGTGATTGACCAGGGGTGCAAGTCCTACTGATGGACGTTGTCTGCACAGTCAACAGGTCAGTTTGGATAGAATCTTTTTAGGCCAAAAGAGACCCAGCTAAATCTGTTGGGCATCTTGTGCTCCTATATGTAGCCCACTTCAAAATTCTCAACAAATACTTCTTTGCAAGTTCCTTCCTTGTTTTGGGTGGCTTTAGGGGAAGCTCCAAAAGCCAGTCAAGTCCAAATAGGCATCTGTGAAAAATGCAGGTGTATTCCACAGTGAGCTCAAACTGCACTCCACTGAAATCAGTGGATTTCTGCTCAGCATCTTGGCAAAATGAAACCACTTGTCTAATTTTCAGTCTAAAAGTAGTGGCAGAAGAGAATTCCCTGACTACACACTCCAGATTTATCTCTCAACTGGGATTAGAAACAGCTGAAAATTCAGGGTGGGCTTGCTTCAGGGTGCTCCCAAGGGATGACGTGAAAATACACTGTAATTTAGTTGCATTTAATCTTCCTCTATTAAATGCATATTGCAAAGTTTAGAATTCTTTGCTTCTTGCTATCGTGTTTCTGTGTTGCTTATGGAAAGCTCAGTTGAGAGAAGCTTCTTGGGACTCTACGTGTCTGCCGTGACTGTGAGCAAACAGCAGTATTGTCATGTAGGCTTCTGGTTTTGTCCTCTTAACTTTGCCAGGAAACTACCTAGAGGTTGTCAGAAGGATGTACTGCATGGAAATGACAATACTTAGTGGCTTACACAGGGAAAAAAACTCCACTGTTCTCCTTAAAACCCTTCTCTGACTCTGTGTTAGGTCTTCATGGTGCACTTCGTGTAGCCATGTGTGTTCCTGACATCTTAAACTCTTTATCTACACTCCAAAACTCAGATCCCTGGCTCCCTCCTCTGCCCAAAGGCAAGTTGGGACCAGAGGTGGGTGGGCATTGTCCCTTCCTTCACTCTCACTTCTGCTAAAGCCATTTGAGCAAGCAGGGGAGCGGCCGTGCCCCACTCTGCACTCCCTGGAGCACACAGAGCAGCTTCCACGACTAGGGTCTGAGGGAGGGTGTTTACAACAGACAGTCCTTGAACAAGAGCTGAGCTTCCTTTCAGTTTGCAAGGGCCAAGCACACTCAGGCCGTTGTAAACAATGGTGCAGCTCCATTCTGCCTCGTGCCCGGCTCCTCCCGTCACCCGCGGCGCGGTGTAGCCCGTTCCCAGCACGCAACCGTGCACGGGCTCTGCCTGGCACATCCCTCTCCTTTCCACTGCCCGCTCCAGCTCTTGCCTTGCTGCACCTGACCCCAGCCAACAGCAGGGCTGGCAAGAAAACGGGAAATAGGTTTTCCATTAACCTTTGCTTCCACCCCCAGATTCTCACCCCTCCATTTACTTTTAATTAGCGTCATTCCAAAATGGCCCCCAAATGAACTTTCCATCGCTGGTAAAATTTGTTTTCACAAGAGCTGTCTAGTTGGATAGAAGTACCTATAAGGCTCGGGTATAATCAGTTTACTGGGCTCACAATAGGATGGCTCAGACACAGGCAGAGCTGTTTTTCTTGGCATGCCCCTGTTTGGAGTCGAATCTTTGACTGGTTTTGAAATGATAAGTATTTTAAGACCAGGAAACCACAAGGAACAATCTATCTGCAAAAGCCATAGCTACTGGAATGACTGTAGTAACTTACATCACACTGCATACATTCTTATCATCATTGTTGGCTATAGCCTTGAATATAAATCATATTGGTTCATAATCTATCTTACTGAACAGAGGATATTTTAGATTAAAACATTTAATCTAAAAATATTTTCTTGGTTACACAAATGAACAATCTCCAACTATCTGTCACCTGAGCAGGTTTTGACACTGAGGAAGACAAGCAAGTGTGTTTTGCAATGGCACTCAAAATGTGCCTGATCTTAACACATTCCTGTATAAAATGATGTGAAAATACCATATTATAGGCAGGAGAAGCAGTGCAACATTTAAAAATCAGTTTAGGGTAGAGTAGGAGTCACATGAAGCTGCTTCTCACAGGAGGCTGGGATCTTCTCTTAAGTAGACTCTGTTTCCTTCTGCTGCCTTCACTTCAATACTCATTCATTACCTGCTCAGCAGTTCCCTGTTCCATCCTTGCTCGTGTTCTGCCTCTTCTCCTTCCAAGATTTGGCTCCTCACCTAACTTACTCATTAAGCACTGGTGATTATTTGGGTGCAAAGCTCTTAAAGCAGCACAAAAACTATCTCCTGAACTGAAAATTAGACATCCATCAGTGACACTTGGAGATCCAGGTGAAAAAGTTCTAATGCAATCTCTAACCTTCCTCTTAACAGAGTATTTTTTCAAATATTCTGATTATCCTAGAAGCAGTGACTCTGGAAAGCCAACTGAATTGTATACACATGGGCAAAAAATCCCTTTGTCCTGGGACTTCAAGAGAGAAAGGAATATGGGAGATAGAGGACATAAGACCAACATCTGAATTTGTATGGACTTGTGTAGAGCCTTCTGGGCAAAGAAAACAAGCCGAGTGCCACGGCAGGCAGAAAAACAAATTTTTGCAATGGTATTGTGAAGGAATATGAATCAAAGAGGCCAGAAAGAGGAGTTAGCAGTGAAAAGGACAAGCACTCCAGCTGTTACAAGAAAAGCAAAGGGCTACTCACATTTGTATGCTCTACTAGTGTAAACGAGAGCAGTATTTGCTCGCTGCTTTCCAAAGCTGCTGTTTTCAGAAATAAGTTTGTCAGCCAAAGGAGAGAGCAAAAGATCAATGGATTGCAATAAATGGCATTTAACATAAAAATGAGTAAAATTTACAATTCAGTTAACTTGTTAAATGTTAAAAAATCAGCAAACAATAGACACAATTTGTTTTGTTCGGAGCCCAGAGGTAGAGACCAAATCCTCTAAATTAATTTCTGCAAAAGCTGGTTTTTTTTTTTCCAAACAGGTCTGGATCCTATTCGTTGTAGAATATACTGATTACCAACTATTTTTAAGAGCTTTACACAAACATTATTTCTTTTGTTGTGTGAAATGCAGAATCAGCCATCTGGCAAATGCCCCAGAGCTAAAATCTTTTACATGACATATAATTCAAAATGATTAAATATACAACAGAAAATAGCTATAGCATTGCACTTAAAATAGCATGAACTTTTACTGCCGATCAAAACTGATTTCTTTAGCTTAACAAGTATCCAAAGAACAATTATTTGAAGAGCTTTTAAGAGTTTCAATATGTAGGAACTAAACCTCATCTAAATTCAGTATCTTAAGTCAAATAAAAAAGAAACAAATGTACAAAAGATTAAATGGTCCTGTGTTATAAGTAGACATTTAAATCTATGGGAAGCTAAATTCATTCTAACAAAAATACTATATTCCCTCTGAATGTGTATTGCTGGGGCTTTCCTCTCCATTGCTAAGGGCATCTGCCAGAACAACTCTTACATTCTTCAGCAATGACTAGGGACTAGCCTGGAATCAGCCTGTTCATCCACTCCCTCCATCATCAGAAAGGGCAATTTCAAAGAAGAACAGGGAATAAAGCTCTGAGCATGAGCCCCAAGTGCAGTCAATCTTTTTTTTTTTTTTCCCTGCACCACAGTCAACTTTAAGTTAAACTTGCTGTCTTTTTTCCAGAAATACTCCAGGCCTGAAAAATTGCCAGGTCCTCATCCCACACCCAGTTCTGCAGTAGTTCATGAGCAAGAGCACGCAAACATCTGCATGTGTTTGGGGTACATGAGGGTAGGTACAGAAATATTACCCTGCACAATTATTGAGTGGTTATGGCTCTCTTTCTCAACTACATTTTTCAGACGAGTCAAAGTCTGCATCTCCCAAAAAGCACTTGGTGCAAGTCAGAGCTGAGTTGTAGGACAAAAAAACCCCTCTAAATGTAGATCTACCTCGTGGATCTTTATACTCAGATAAACCTGAAAGGGATGAATACATCTCTGCTGACTTTCCAAAAAAAATTTGCTTCTAACTTCTTTCAGCCCTAGCACAAAAACCTTCATCCCAAGCTAACAGTGTAAGGAAACTCTTAAGTCAGTGATTACTAAGGCTGAGAATTAAAATGGCTTTGCACCCTTGTTGGCAGAGTTGGGCCACCCTCACAACAAGGAACCTCAGACATTCTAACCTTGGATTTTTCCAAGCTCTAGTAAAATTAATTTCCTGAATCTTGACCTTTTCAGCTCATAATGATTCCCGAAATCTAGGAGACTTCTAGGCTTGTAGAAATCCTAAACTGATTGCTGGCTGGTTTGGGGCAGCAACACCAAAACTTCTCCTCTTACTGTGATGCTTGTCTGGCTTTTCTGGGCCTAATCCTGCTCTGAATAACATGTTAAATCAGTGACCTGACTGAGCTTTTAGTGCAAAGGCTGGTTTTGTGTCCTCCTGCTCTTGATGTTCTACCGTATTTCAGGTAGTATTGGCTGCAGTACAGAAAGCTACTCTGTGCACCATGCACATCCTAATTAAACCCAAAGATGGAATATAAAAGTAGCAAAAATATGCTCGTTTTACAAAGCTAAAAAAGGATGTTTTATATCATTAAACCCATCCTTGGGAGAACCACGGGAGAAACAGGGCAATTTTCATCATAAGTATCTTTGCTTTTCACTGAGAGAGGTGACCCAGGCAATCTCCTATAATCTTTTCCATCTCTGTGTAACAGAATTTCTATTTTTGATGGTATTTTCTCTTTGAAAGCCATGGGCTTCTCTGTTATTCATGAGTCCTCAAACCTTAACATCACAGCTCTTTGTGCACCTCCTTACTTTGCATTAAACATAACATCATATATTTTCTACTTTTCACAGAAAAACTGGGAAATCTTCCCATCTTTCTATTGACCACACTCTGTTACAAAGGTGCCAGGAGTCCTATTTCTGGGGAAAGAAAAAAAAAGAATAAAAAATTACTCCTAGTGAAACAGGAGTCCAGGCCCAGTATCTATTGAAAATAAACAATGTCTCTTCTTACAAATAAGCATTCCCATTCTTATTTATGTGTCCAATTTTGCGTACTTCGCAATACTGGAAAAAAAAAAAAAAAAAGATTGAAGAACACATGGAGAATCAAGAGAAATTTGAGCATCCCCAAGGAAACAGAGGTTTAGGGATGGAGTAATAACTGCAAGATCGTAATGAGAATTTGGAAAACTTTGCTAGATAAAAACGTACAACAAAAACTGTTGCTGTCATTTCGTTCCCTGGGCCTGATTATGTTTTCATGGAGGGCCTTTGCACTGCTTTAACTCTGAGAGCTCTTTAAGTAAATGAGCATCAGACCTCCACGCTAGTGAAAGGCAAGGCTTGCCAAATTGAAGAGGAGCCTCTACAGTGCTCTGCAGCCACTCATCTCGACAAAGAAGAGGTGGAAGCAAACTCAGTAGTTTCAGACAGCATCTGATTTTCTTCTTTTCTGGAACGGTACCTGGATGCTGCTCGTGTGGAGGTGACTCAGCCCCAAGCCTTGGGGCTTCCTCACCCTCCTCCACCACCAGCTCAGAAACAAGCAGGAATTGCTGCATAATAGGGCCAGGGTGAAAGGTGAGAACTGGAGTGTTCTGAAAGCCTGCAGCCAGACCTGAGGAAGATAGTGTCATTTTGGTAAACCTGTCAAGCTGTTGTAAGAACTTCCTGAATGCTTCCTACCATCTGCTTTTGATGCTTTCAAGACTTGGCTGGAAGCCTGGAGGTTTTCCTGCTCCTTCCTGCCCAACCTATAATGGAGCAATTCTGGATCTGTTCCCTGTCATCCCAGCCTCTTCCTCAGTTTCTTCTGCTTACAGCTGGGGTTTTTTTATAATTTTTTTTTTTTCTTTAGTGCAGTGGCCTTGTGCCCTGAATCATCTCTCCCGGGGCGGCCACAGTTCCTCTGATGTCGAACAAGTGCTGGGTTTTTCAATTGTGTTGGTGTTCTTGGGAGGAAGGGTCTGGCCTCCACGACACATTCCTTCTTCACACTCCCATCAACAAGTCCAGCTCCGTGTGCGGGGCTCTCAACGGCGGGGCCTTGCAAAGCGCCTCACCCCGCAGGCCTCGCCCCACAGGCCTCGCCCCGCAGGCCTCGCCACTCCACGTCACCCATATTGATTGATAGGCCGTGGAGGGTTTGAGATAAATGTCACGAAGGACAATGAGTTCAAAGAGCAGATTAAAAAACAATAAATTGAATTCCAAGGCGTTCCCTCCTGTACTAATCTGTGTAGGTTCCTGTGTTTTTGGAAAGCATGTTGCTTATCTTCCTCATCAGTAGGCCCACTGCATTCCAGTATTTTGGATCAATGCCATTTGTAATAATCTAGATCAGTTTTTATTCAACGTTTATAAAACAGGCCATGTATCATAGGGTATATTTTATAGCAGATGGTATCTCCAATTCATTTAACCCCCCCTTTACTTCCCTCCTCCAATATCACAGCGTATACTTATGAAAGCTCTTGAAAGTAGACCCTAGCAGAAAATTTTCTTTTTTTCCCAACAAATAGTAAATAGGAGTTTCCAAGCAACAAAACTGTTAAACTGTGGCACACTGAAAATGAAATATTCTGTCTTCTCAAAAAAAGAAATCTTGTAATTTGGATATTTGTTAAAAAAAAAAAAAATAGGGTAGGTGGTTGCTTTCAGAAATAATTTTCATTTTAAACAATTCTGTACTAAAAATATGATGAACACAAAGGTTAAACAGCCAGAACACAAACTGTTTGTTTCAGATCAGATTACATGTTTTGAGTTATCCCAGTGTCTTCTGTTTGGTGATCTCCTGTGTGTTTTTAATGTGAAAAGTTGCTCTTTTGGCTTGATGAGAACTGATTTTCCCCAAGACTTATTTATCTGGGGACTCATCCACAAGACCCAATATTTGCCAGGCGTTACTCAAAACACAGCTCTCCGAGGTGAGAAGGAAGTTTCCTGTCCAGCAAGGCATTTAAACTCACCCCTAAGACTCAAGAAAACAGACTATTCCAACTTGTAGAGCTAAGCACATGCTTAAGCCCTTTGCAACAGAGCGTATGGGCTCTCAGGATCAATGCTGTACACCTCACAACCACTCCCTTCCTTGAGCTCATAATACAAGAGTTTGAAGATTTTCCTGACATTAACATACCAAACCATAATAAAATATATGTATTCCTATCTGCCTGGGGATACTTCATTGTGATTTTGCAAAATATGATTTATACAACTCTGGGGATACATAAATCGCTGATAAAAATAAACAAGCAAAAAATATTTTAGCTGAGTGATAACAGAACCACATCACGGACTTTTTAATATTTTGGTTTGAATCACTCATCTTAGAAGATATGACAAATAAACTCAGTTTACCTTGCAGAAGAAGTTAATCATACCTGCGTTTCTCAGAAACCTGAGTTTGTAGTCAACAATAACTCTAGTGTCAGGATTATAGAATCCATCACCACAGTCGTAACAGCCTTTGGGGATTTTTCTGGGAGGATCTAGATTTGTAAGCTGAGAAATGCCTGAAGAGAGAGAAAAAAAAACCCAACACAACAAAGGATTTGATTTATTTTGTCTTTTTTTTTTCTTTTTATTTCAAGTCTTTGATCAAGATAACTGACAAATATTACACCTCAATGGTATTTGCTATAAAAACAATACCTTATAATAAATTTTATAAAATATTTTGCTTGTTTTGCAGATGGAGAAAATGAAAATGGAAAAAACCCATGTATGATAAAAAGATATCACTTTGGTTTCCTCATTCACAGCCCTGGGATTCAGCTCACTAAGATAACATTACAAATATGACCCCAAACTCCAAAATGGGGCCGGGAGGGTCTTGCTGGCATCACAGAACAACTAGATGTCACTCCTAAAATATTCTATGTATAAAGAAGAGTATTTAATATGTTTCATTACGTATTTTACTCACTTGTTTCTTATAAAGCTTTAAATCTTTTGACTACAAATAATCATACTATGAAACTCCTTAGCAAAAATATAGACCGGACACAAAAGTTTATTGGATATCCACTAAAACGGGACAGATGCATTCAAAATTTAATCAATATTCTGGACCTAAATTAACAGCTTTTGATCAGCTTTGTCTTAAAAGCACATTGCTAATGACGTGAAGGGGAAACCTATCAAAGGGCTGATCAGGTTCTCAACAGCTGTAGGTAACAAAGCCCCGTGCTGGGGGTGATCCCACAGAGGAGCCCACGCTGGCCGCGGGTGGACGCTGGGTCAGCATTCCTCCGGCTCCTGAAATTAGCCAGAGCGTTTTCTGCTCCGCGTTACTCATGTGGCCGAATTAATCTTTCTAAAGCGAAGTTGTTAGTTTAATTCCTTCCAGACTCTTAGGATCGCAAACGCAATTCAGTACCTGCTGGTTTCAGACCAGAACAGATTTCTGTGTAAAATCTTCTGTCGTAGCCGTCACAGTAATGCCATTTTTTATCTTCGTATGCGAGACCATCTGCAAAAGTGTATTTCCCCTGCAAAACACGTTCGAGCCCAGAGTTAATAAACATGATGGATGGATTGAGTACGAACAAGGCCAGCGTTCCCACTGCCAAAACCGCCGCTAGCCGAGCGGGGCGAGCTCAGGGTTCGGCTCGGGCTGAGGCGGCCGCGGGCAGCCCGGGCGGGAGATGCCGCCGAGGGGACGACAAAGCGGCTCGGCTCGGAAATCCACTTATTTCACCCCAAAACTTTCCCCGGAGATGGGAGCTGCTATGGGGCAGCGGATGCACCTCGGGGTGAGACGTCCGAGATACCTGCGTGGGCACCCCGCGATGCCAGACCGCCCGGTATCTGCCGCCGTTGGGGAACAGCAGCTCTCCCTCGCCGTGAAACGTGCCGTCCCAAAGCTCTCCCCGGTACTCGGTGCCCGTCGGCAGCGTGTAGGAGCCGCGTCCCTCCATCCTGGCAGAGACAGAGCGGTTGGGGGACGGGTTGTGCCGGGCACCCCCCGCGTCCCCCCGCGCCCCACCGGGGTCCCCACCTGCCGCGCACGGTGTCCCCGCGGTACCGCCCGCCCGTCACCTCCATGGCAGACCGGGCTGCGCGGCGTTGTCACCATGGCAACGCCGGGGGGGCGGGAGCGACGCCCCTTCCCCGCCTCCCGCGCACGCGTGGTGGGCAGGGAGCGTGGCCGCGGCTGCGCGGTGCCGGGCGCGGTGCCGAGGGGAGCTCAAGGAGAGCGGCCCCGCCGCCGCCATGCCCGGCTCCCTGCAGGTGCCCTCCTTGGAGGAGCTCGACGTGCAGGAGGTGAGTGAGCGGCCGCACGGTCCTTCCCTCCCCACGGGGCAGCGCCGGCCGGTCCCGGCTGCTGCCACCGCCGCTCTGCCCCGCTGTAGGTGACGGTCAGCTCGGCCGTGCTGAAGGCCGCGGCACACCACTATGGCGCGCAGTGCGACCGGCCCAACAAGGAGTTCATGCTGTGCCGCTGGGAGGAGAAGGACCCTCGGAAGTGCCTCCAGGAGGGCCGGCAGGTCAACCAGTGCGCCCTCGACTTCTTCAGGTGAGCGGGGCCCGCAGCGAGCGCTGCCGCCCCTGTCCCAGCCCCGCTGCTGCGGGGCCTCTCCTGGCCGGGCCTCCCGAGGGGAAAGTGTTTCCAGGGTTCTCCCGGTGCCCTTGCCGAGCTTTGTTATCCGAGCTCTGCAGCCCCTCGGTTTAAGTAACAACGCTGCTACTGCTGCGGCCTTGAGGCTTTAACGTTGCCTCTTAAAACCCTTGAGAGTGGAGGCTGTGCCCTTTTTGTGTTTTATTTATTTATACCTCACCTTTCCACGTTAAACTTTGTGGCCTCAGTTCCCATGTAGGTTGCTCAGGTTTTTGCTGGGTTGGCAAAGGAATTCCCAGGGGTGCTTCTGCACTTTGAATCTATAGTGTGAAATTCATGAAGCCACCCAGAGCTTTGCATGGTCTGTGCTCTGTTTCACAAGTAACTGCTGTGAAAGCTCAAACAGATACATTTGCCTCTTCTGACCAAAAATGTAAACCAAGGTGTGTGCTAACACCACCTTCTTAAGTTGCTAGTTTAATTGGCTCCAGGCATGTCCCCTTGCACTGTAGCAGCTAGCAATCAGAAACCAAGTGTATCTTACTGAGCTTACACCACCAGATTAATTTGGAAGCATTGTGTGTGTGCATGAAGGTATTTGGCAAGACAGGGATCTGGTGTGGAGGAGCTGTGTCCATCTGCCTGGCAGGAATACCTCCCCTGTATTAGCTAAGTCACTGCTGTCTCTACTTGCAGCTCCAGCAGTGCAACTTTTACTGCTGTTGGTATTAAGCTCTAGTTAATAACGTTTCAAACACTGACTTCTCTGAAGCCACCAAATCTTTCCAAGAACTTAGAGCTACAAAAGCTACTTTATCATAAGGTGAGGTGTGAATAAGAGAGAAAAGGAGCAAAAGTGTGATGCTTTGTACCATTTTCCTTCCCGTGGCCTCTGGCAGGAGGGTGAAGACACACTGTGCAGAGCCCTTCACCGAGTACTGGACGTGCATCGACTACTCCAACCTGCAGGAGCTGCGTCGGTGCCGCAAGCAGCAGGCTGTGTTTGATAACTGTGTGCTGGAGAAGCTGGGGTGGGTGAGGCCTGATCTGGGCGAGCTCTCCAAGGTAACTCCAGCCCTTTCTCATCGGGTAGATGGATTTTTATTCCCTCCTTATGGACTTCTGGTCCAGACCAGGCCTCAAACTCTTCTGCTGGCCAGAAAGTGATTCATGAACTCAACACTGGAGGTTGTGGACTTATTTAAGTCAAGATTTTCAGCGTTCCCCAGGGTTGCTTTCCCAAAAGACTTACACTTGTCAGAGACACTGACACTAAATCTTGATATTTTGTTTTTCCCAGTGCAGAAACCCACCCTTTAGGAGTTAAGCTCAACACACATGAAGATCTACTCTAGTTGTGCATGAAATGACCCTTCCCTCCTTTTTTTTTTATTTAGCAGTGCTCTGTAGCTAAGAGCTCTCATCAGATCAGCAGTGCAGCAGTGTGTCCTTAGTGTTGTTTGGCACTTCCTGGTAGTGCTGCTTTCAGTTCTGACAGTCTGGCTTCTCTGCTACCTGCTGTGAGGAGTTGCATCATTCCTTCTTCTTCCTTTCCAGGTTACAAAAGTGAAGACAGACCGTCCTTTGCCTGAGAATCCCTATCACTCTAGAGCCAGACCAGAGCCAAACCCTCCCATTGAAGGGGAGCTGAAGCCGTCCCTGTTTGGCAGCAGGCTCTTCTTCTGGAACTGGTGAAGCGAGCTGGAGCCTCAGGGCACAGATGTTCTGCTTGCACATGTACAGTGTCCAGCAGGAGTTGGGTATAACCTGAGTGATTAAAGAACCCCAAACTTACATGGCTTAGTGGACTTATTTAAGTGTGCTCACACATCACAGCAACTGAGAAGCTGCTTCCCTGTTGTGTACAGTGCTCTGCAGTCCAGGAACCCTTGGACCCTCTTGGCACTGGTAATGTTAGTTGGTTGATGGTGACTACTGGGCTTGTTTGAAACATATAAATGTGACTTCAGTCTTTGACTGCTGCTCCAATCAGTCAAAAACTGGCCTGAGACTATTTTTTTACTTAATGAGGACTTACTTACTGAGAGTGCTGCCATTTGGGTCAAGGAAACCTTGATGACAAATGGGTTGTGAATGTTTTCTTTCAGTCTAGCAGCTGATCATGGTGTGTTTTCCCCAGGGGACTCCTGCTATTTAGGTTTAACCTCAAATCTGTCTTGGAGTGAGGGTATAGTGGAACCTGTGGTGGTTGCTGGGTCAGTGGGCCTGTTCACTGCCTACCAGCTGCTTGTTCCTCACACAGCCATGGCTTCTGGATTTTTATTTTTCTACTGGTGGGGCATAAGCTACTTCAGAAAAAGTCACTCTAGATATTCAACACCTTTAAGGAAAGATTATCTCCTACAGGATCTTGTCCCATTAAGCAGTGTAAGAAGGTGTCTCGTATCCTGTCAGCTTGAGGGGTTTGGGGCAGATCCTTTCCATTGTTTCACTGAGATAGGCTTTTTGATAGAGAAGTAAATGAGCTTCCTTTAATTTCTGATCTTTTCTGCAATATCTAAAAGCCATATGTTTCATAAGTAGAACTGGTCTTTTGTCCACTTCTGTCCAATAGTAAGAACTTTATAATAAAGCCAAAATTAGATGAACTTTTCACAAAGCCAGGTGCAGTTGAACTTGCTGGGGGCCAGCTTGTGTAGCCTGATAGCAAGGACCTGAGTAGGATCTGCAGCTTTACCATGGCCTTGTCTGGAGGAGGATCAAGCTGTACTGGGTCTGTAGCTGCAGCATGTGTTTCTGATCCGTGGAGCTAGGGGAAAATTGTATAACATGAGTCTAAAAATAGCTCAGGCACTGTGTGGCTGGGGGGTTCTTGCTACTTTCTGCCTGGGTGTGTGGACTGAAACTGAAAGCAGGTGCCGTGGCACATGTTTGCATTTTAACACACACCTCATGCAGACTCAGCAGCTCCTTGTCCCGCTCGGTGAGGTGCTCTGCACCTCTGCAGGTTCTCCTAGCAGCCCCCTGGGGTGCTCTGGAGCAGCCACGTCCTGGAGAATGATCACCCTCTTTTCTGTGGGGATGGAAATTGGGAGGGCCATGAGGTCTAATGACATTCAGCTGAGGGAGAGAAATGAGGTTTGGCAGAGTGGAGGAGAAATTGTTCTGGGATGTTAACACGTGTCACATCTGATCTCTTGTTGCTGACCCACTCCAATAGTTAGGCAACCTTGCAGAAAGACTTTTTAGATACTACTTACTGTGTTCTGCTAATAACTTACTATTGTCAGCATAAGGCATGAAACATTGCACTGCAGAACATCTGCTTTTAAATCATCAGGCATAGGCATTGCAGTAGTCAGCCCCTAACTGTAATTAAACTGTTTTTCCCATTAAACTGCTTCTGAAAGGGACATGCATAAATGGGGGGCAGCTTTTTTAAACAGCCTTTTCAAACCCCACCCTTACGTTGACTGGTGCTGTAAGCTGAAAAAAAGTGATTGATGTGACAGCCTTGAAGGTTTAAGATCATTCTTCTGTTTCATGACAGCTGAAACTACCACCTCTTGGGACAGAGGTGGCTCTGCTGGTAAGTGATGTACTGACCAGGCTGGGAAGTTGGGATGAAGGATCTGCTGGCCTGGATTCCCCCAGAAGCTTCAGGAAGGAGTGGGCAGGTGAATGTACAAAAGTTGGGGGAGGACAGCAGAGTGGTGAAGTGAGGTAGAATTCAACTGTATTGTGAGCACTTTTTTCATTAACCTCTTTAGATAATTGCTTCTCTTTTCCCCCTGGGCTGACCAAGCTGCCTTGCCAGAGCTCTGGGGCTTGGACAGGGCCCGTGAGCAGCTCTCGCTGTGCGGAATCACCGCGTGGCTTTACTCAAAGCGTAGGTGCCCCCTCTGGAGCTGTAATGTTTTCTTGGAAACGTTAGAACAAGTGAATGTCAAGATTGAGTAAAGACCATAGAAGTATTTTTGAGGAATGTCTCTTGACGGGTTTCTGGCAGCTGCAGAGCAGACGCGGACAGATTCAACCCAGAGGCTTTACTGGCCATGTGAGAAGTATTATTTGTTATGTTGGAGGCTCTTAGCTCAGCCAGAGCTTCTAATCACATGTGTCCAATTAACAATGCTGAGCCAGTGCCATGGTAGCTCAACACACCGTGGGTTAGGCTGGACAGAACCTGCTCTGTTCCTTGAGCAGGGATGGGGAAGAGTAAAGCCATGGTGGGATTTCTGATCCTGGTAAGGGAGGAGTGCTGCACTCACCATCCTTATGAAGAGAGTGTCCCTCTCCAAGACATCTGGCAGTGAGATGTGCCCTGGTCTCAAATGGTTCTGCTTAACTCCTGAGGCAAAAGGGCTGGAGTCCAACCCAGGAGTCCAACTCAGCTTATAGCCACCCAAACTCAGCAAGTGGGGGTAAGTAATGGGTGTTATTTCACTCTCTCCATTCTGTGGAGTGTCACAGTATGCACGTTCTCATCCCTGATGAAAAAGGGACTCCCAGGAGGCAGCTCAGGTGGAACTAATCTGGCTAGAGCAAAATTATCTCCTCTTCCTCTGCCTTCTATTGCAACACAGTTCTAGAATGAATAAATAAGATAGATCCTTCCACCTCCCTTCCTTAGAGGAGCACCTTTATACCAAGGATTCAAAACTTTAAAGAACCTTCACCTTCAGGACAAGGGTATTCCCGTGGTGCCAGAGAATAAATTAGGAGCTCAGGATAACTCTGTAAGATCTTTTGCAAGTTTGCTGTGTGCTCTTAGAGCAGAAGCATTTTGGAATTAGCATCCATCTGGTATTAACGGGAGATTCAAGACTCCCTCTTGTGGCTGCACTCAGCGAATCTTTGGCACCTCTGTGAAGATTCTGCCACCGTCAAAGTCCAAAGGCTGCTTCAGTGTTGCTGATAGAAATTTGATTAGGCCTTTTGTTTCTGATAAAAAGTTCACTTGAAAGTTGTCTCAACTTGATTTTTTCTATATATGAAAACTTCTGAGCATGGAGTGAGAAGAGGAAGGGAAATGGTTTGAAAACATTCTGATCCCCTCCATCTCTTTTGATGTGACTTCAGGGAGTTAAGGCAGAGCTGAAGTAGATGGAGGTGGTTGGGAAATCCCAGATTGTATTTGTTTCCCTGAATCCAGAAAGAGGGTGTCCCTGGTGGTGGAGAGAACAGAATAGTTCTCAGGCCAGTGGTAGCAGCATGTGACAGGCAAACATGGGAAACGGGTTAATGGGACATTTAACTTTGTGTAAAAGCACATTATTTCTTTTAGGAATAGTTGTGACCTTACTGAGTGGTTTTAATAATGCAACCTTGCCCTTCTGTTCATAGTTTTATGGTTTTTCACAAGAGCCTTTCTATCTGGGGATTCCTTCTGAGTCTGTTCTGAGAGACTTGGTGCGTGGTTGTGTGTGGTACAAATCATATTTTGGCAAAGGGAGAAAATCTGAGTAAGTGCAGAACAGCAACCTGGAAGCAAGAAGTCTGGAGTGTGATTTTGGATGTTAAGGCAGTGAATCAGCCTGGCAAGCAGTTGCAGATGCGGGTCAGCAACACTGCTTGCTTGGCAGTGCAGTGGTTTCTGCTTTGGGTCTCTTTCTGCTTCCATAACAAGTTTCTCTGCTCCCTTACCTGTGTTTCAGAAGCTTTGGGAAGCCCACACGTGTGGGCACTGGTTCCTCTCGGGCACAACATCTGTGCCTGCTGAGGGCAGGTGATGTGAAGAGTGGTGTTAACCTGTGTGTTCTTAGCCTGCCTGGTGAGAGCCACTCTGGGCTGGGACTGAAGCAGAAGCTGCTGGGACATGAAGAGCTTTGCTGTACTCAACTGGACCCAGGAATCAGGGCACAAAGAAAAGATGTGAGAACGTTTTAATGAGGTAAAAGCTCTTCTATCTTGTCTGCATCCCAAGCATCTCCCCACTGCTGCTGCCCTCGCTGCCTGCGAAATAGCGCAGGTCACGTTTGTCTCTTGCAGATGCCTGAACAAAAGGATTCCAACCTGCATGTTCCTGGGCTTTTGGCTGGGCTGGCAAATGCAGATGGTTCAAGTGAGTGTTTCGTTCCCGCTGTGTTCTGCAGCACAAAATGGCGAACAGCTTTTGCTGGTTTGATAGGGTTGAAATTAATTTCTCCCTTCTCACCAGGGGAAATGAGGGCTGGGAAGAACGGCCATGCCTGTTGCTTTGTTAAGCTCGGCTTTGGCTCTGATTCTGGCACCAAGAAAGGAAATAAAAGAGAGGGAAGGCGAGCTTTATAAAAGAGCTATGGGTCTGCTCCCAAGTTGATAGGTTAAACCATACAAAATGTTGGCTCCGAGGCATTCGCTCTAACGTTTGTAAAGCCAGCATGGCAACTCTGTTAAGGGCTGTGAGTCACCCTGAGGGTGGTTTAGCTCTTTCTGAGCAGCAGCAGCACAGCCCTCTGCTTCAATGCAAACAGGAGTGAGCATTTTAATGGGGTCAGAATTACCCCTTTGGTGAGAGCACTGTCTGACCTCTGCTTTGTTCTCGCTGCCTCCCGTTTATTGCTGCGCAGAGCACAGACCTTGACCCATCCTTGGGAGAGAAAAGGGCTGGAATGGAGTCCTTTAAACAGGAATCACATCAACTGTGACCATCCATCCCCTTTCCCCAGCCCATGGCTCTCCCCCGTCTCCCTCACCCCAGCTCTGCCAGGCTGCCGGGGCGGGATGCGGGCAGGTGTGGCCCGTCTTGGCTCTGGGTGTCAGGAAGCCATGGACAGCAGGCCTGACCCTGGCCGTGTGCCCCCTGGCCCAGTGCCCCTGGCCATGTGCACGCAGCGGGAGGCTCTGCCTGTCCCCAGGCGCGGCCGCGGGCGCTCGTGGCGAGCCGGCGCTCCAGGCTAAACAGAGGAAGGTGAGGGTCAGCAGCAGAGAGCTCTGCCCAAGACTCAGGAAGCACATTTTGGCAGAGGAAAGAAATACAATACAAGCGGGGAGGGAAACTCAGCTTCCATCCAACCCCCTCCAAGAAGCTGTTGGCTCCCTACAGCTGCTGGAGTCTCACTATCAGTTATTGGGCTCTTTATTGTTACAGGCTTTCGTGTGTTTGTTTTCTGTATTTTACCCCAGCACGTTGCAGAGGGGAAAGAATGGAGCAATACTAGAGTAGCATGAACTGGAGGGTAGAGCCCTGCACTGGGAGACAGGCAACTTGGCTTCCCTTTCCTGCCTGACACTATCTCATTGTGTGGCCTTGGGGCATGTCACTTCCCTCTCTGCCCCGGCTCCTCTGTGTGATGGGGTGGTTCCACCCAACGGAGAACTCTCTGCTTGTTTACTCTTGTCTTTGTCCTTGTGAAGTGTCTGAGGGGAAGTTCTGCACGGCCACGGTGGGCACGGACCCACTGCCCAAGGGAGCCACAGCTGATCTCAGCCCCAGTGTGCGGGTGGAGAGGCAGCAATGGGCCCATCACCCTACCCACGGTGCTCAGGCTGGCAGCTTCCTGCTAGTTGGAACCCTTTTCCTCCACAGATGCTGCCCGCTCTGCCCTCTGGCAGTAGTGCACTGGCAGGCAGGCAACACTGCAGGGGGGAAGGCAGGTGGAGATCTTCCTGGAGCCATGAGAAGTGCCATGAGCATTCTGGAAGGGTATTTCCTGATGCTGAACACCACATTTCTGTCCTGCCTCTGAGACCTTCCAGCTCTGAGCTGTTCTCTGCAGCTGTGGCAGAGTGATGTGTGGAAATGGCTGCTCATGGGCAGCCAAGGAGCAGAGGAGGTGGTGGAAATGGCTGAGTACAGGGAGCTGAGGAGGTGGCTGCATACGAGGAGCAAGGGAGGTGGTTACAGGAGGGCAAGTCCCCCACACACGTGTAGCGCCAGTGAACAGCGCTTGTCCTGGCAAACCCCACTCTGTTCCCCATCATCACTTGCTCAGAGCCTTTGTTTCTTCTAACCATGAGTGAAACCAGTTGTGGGATATTGTGGTCAGGGCATGACATAATCGGAGTCTGGGACTCCACTGGAGGAATCCTTTTGAAGATGTACTGGTCTGGCTAATTACAGTACAACTATGAAGGTGCTGCACTCAAAATGATTAACAGTTAATAAGTGGGGGTTTCTGCTTTCTGGTGCATTTTGCTAAGAAACAAAGCAGAGTCATTCTGGCTCTGTCACTGGGGTTTGCTTTTAGGAAGGAGATCAGTCAGGAGCACGTTAACGTGTCCTCATAAAGCCACTGCCCATCCCTGTGTTGTTTAATTTGATTTAAAATATGTCACTTCCTCGCTCCTTTCCCCAAATGTTGCCTTTCCATGTGTCTTTAAGCCTGAGCAGTGACAACAGCCCGCGGGATTTATTTGCTGTTTGTTGACATTTTCACTTTCTGATGCGCATCCTTATGCTGCCCTGTAGAGTTCAGCTCATGTCACCCACAGAAGGATGGCTTGGAGGAAAGGCAGCATTGCTTCCACCCTCCCTCCCAAAACACTCATGCTAACAAGACACTTAAAATTTGAATTTGAAGATCTACTTCCACTATAGTCCTCTTTAGCTGTTAGTGTCCTTAGAATATTTGCTAGCTTGCCAATGGGCATGGGCTGCCCTGGGGTCACACGGGTGGGTGACCCACCTACAGCTTCAGCTTCCATGCTCCATAGGTGTGAAATTCGATGTGCTAATAGAGGGTGAATGTATAGATGTAGGAAAGCAATGAGAGGGTCCTGGGCTAAGCTGGTGGCTGGAGATAGCAATGTGACAGCTGAAGCTGTGGAGGACCTTGGTAACTTCAAGCCCTATCATGGGGTTTCTTCCAGGCATCACAGCCCAACTGCCCCATGGGTCTATGGGGGAGAAGGTCCAAGCCCCACAAGCACTACTGGAGCCCCTTGTCCACCTGTCTCCAGCATTTCCAGAGTACCAGCAACTCTAGAGGAGCAACCAGAGCTACTGGGTCCTGGCACTGGGCCGAGCCCACTGGTGGGACGTGGGTGGCTGGGCCCTGGCGTGGCAGGCAGAGGACTGTCGGAACAAAACTGAATTGAAGTGATTCTTTTCCTCTTCCCTTGGCCTGTGAGGAAATCTTTTTCCATTTACTATAAAACATGGTTCTTAATAGTGCTGAAGTGTTCTACGTATTTTAAATAAACATGAGTGGATTTGAGCCCAGGAGGACATGAAAGAATGCAGCATTTGCAGGGTACCGGCCCGGCACACATGTCAGCAATTTGGCTGCCTTGTGTACTTTGGCTTTTAAAAAAGCATTTAAAAGTAAACAAATGAAGGAAAATCTGGCAGCTGGATTTCAAAGTAAATTGCTTTCAGCTGATATACCCCATTTCCAGCTTGCTTGGGTAGTATCAAGCCATACACATCCAGCAAGAAGAGCGAGCGGCCAAGGAGAAGAGCGGGGGTGGGAGAGAGAACAAAAGCAGGGAAGTTCTGTGGATTTAATTCTTCCATTTCCTTCCTTTGCACCAAACACTCCCTGCCTGTCACTGCCCTCGTGTCAGACAGGCAGGTTCATGCTTCAGACAGCAAAGTATGTTTCATCTTCCCTTGGTTCCTATTCTGCCAGGCTCTGCCTCCCATCAGCCCTGGAGCTGGGATGGGAGCAGCATCCATGGGATGGTGTTAGTTGGCTGAGCTGAGCCCTATACTGAGCTTTGAGCTGCTCCATCAAACCCTCATCCCCACAGCCCCATTTAGGACATGGCCCCAAACCCCATAGACCCAGTGGGATGAATCCACCCTTGAGAGGTCCGTGCAGGCGTGGGCCAGGGACTGCCAGCCTGGGGGGCATCACCCCTCTGCCGGTGGGGGAAGCAGAGCTGGAAATGCCAGAGATAACACGGTGGTTAGAGCAGCAGAGGCTGTGGAGAGGCCCCGCTCCTCCGGAAGGGCCTGGTGAGTTCCCCCGAAGGAGGAGACTCAGCAAATGCTGACAGATAATAACGAGGTCCCAGGCTGGACAAAGAGGGGAGGTTGCTGAGGTCACGCTTTGGCTCAGCTTTGGGCTCCTTCTGCTTTGACTCTCGTTTCCTCAAGTTTATAAAACTTTCTGCGGGTTGGTTCAGTGGAAAGGGCAGAGGAAACTGGTGGGTCTGAAGTCCTGGCAGTGCAGGGCCAGGGCAGGGCTGCTCCGAGCCTTCCGGGAGACCCTGCGGGCATGGCAAAGGTGCCCAGGGCTGTCAGTGCACACCTCGAGCTTGGGGCAGCCACCAAGTGTCCCTTAGGGACTTCCAGTGGAGACACTGAGTTCCTGCTGCAGCACGGAACCCAGTGGACCCAAGCAGAGCACGGAAAGCCCTGGGGTGGCCTTAGTATGAGCACGGTGGCTCATGGCCCTGTGGGAGCTGCCCTTGTGGGCAGCTGTGGTGTCCATCCATTTGTTTGGGAAGCGAAGCCATGTGGTGGGTGATGGCATGCTCACAGGGTGCCCCACTGCCACCCCCTGCCCCTCGAGCACCCACAAGCTGCAGAGGGAGTACCACGAGCCCCTTTAATGGCTTTTCTCCTCCATGTAATTCAGCAAACTAGCTCCCTTCCCTGGCTCAGGACACAACCTCTGGGCTCCTGGCAGTGCAGAGGTGCTCCCAGGTGGAATGTGCAGAGTGAGTGAAGTGGAGGGCAGCAAGCAGCTGGACTCGCACTGCTGTGGCTGGCACCAGGAAGGCTGGCTGTGCCTGTCCTCCAGCATAGATCTCACTAGCCCTGGCAGGGGAGGCCTCTGGCACTGGTGTTGGGAGCTGGCAGCACCCACATGCACCTGCCAGTGCCAGTGAGCTCACCGGTGATTTCTTGGCTCTTGTTAATGCGGTGGAAAGTTGGTTTTTGGGCTCTTTCCCCCTGCCACCTGTGTGGGCTCCAGTATCATGCCCAGGCTGCTGAGCTTTACTCCAGTTTGGGAGGCACATCTGCCTCTTCTGACTTCCATCAGCTTTTAATCATTATTTTTTAATGTTATTTTTGAGACTCAAAGCAGCTGAGTGGGGCTCCCACCCTGTCTCCCACGAGCTGCAGGGCACAGGGTCTCCCCCATGCTGGGAACGGCTGCCCTGTGGCTGCCTCGGCTCTGGGAAACTCTGGCACATGCTCCCCAGGGACCACTTTGCTTCTCCTCCTCTCACGGGGGTCGGTTCTCCCTGCCTGGCTTTTGCTGCCTGCTCAGGCTGAAGTGAAACGTGGCAGCAGCCACCTTCACACCCCCCAGGCCAGTGGGTAGCGAGGTGGGGAGTGCTGCAGGATGGAAACAAGCCCCGTAGAGACAGACGTTCTGGATGTCCCTGTGATTAACGGGAAGAATATGTAAATGTATATGGCCGTTGCTATAGCTACGGCAGGAACCCCGGCTGGTGCTGGGGAAGGCAGAGCCCCCCAGCCCAGCCCGGGTCAGGATTTGCATTCCCAGCACAGCAGCACCCCGTGGTACTGGTGTGGGAGCAGCCAGACTGTGCCGACCCCCGTGACACCCCTGTGTCCCCAGCGTGGGCAAGAGTACTGTCCTCAGCACACTGTCCCCACTGCTCACCATCCTGCAGCTACTGGCTGCTGCACAGCAACATCAACCTGGGCTGCTGCAGCCCCTCGCCAAGGTGGGTGCACCCCCAGCCTGGCCATGGGGTCCCTAGGGAGCAAACACCTTTATGGGAGGGATGTCCCCCAGGTCCCACGGTCAGGGCTTGTCACACAGCAGCAGAAGGCCAAGTGATGGATGGGGATGCTCAATGTGCCCATGACCCTCCCACTCCAGGTGCAGCAAACCCCCAGGACCACCCATCCCACCTCACACTAAGGAGAAGCCCTTCCCAGCAGCTCGTTTCTGGCTGATTCTATAAAGCTGGGAGGGAAAAGGGGCTTCCCCTCTAGGGAGCCTGTGGAGCCTCCTTCCCTGCCCTCCTGGAGCTCTGGTGAGTGCTGTGGGTTCGTGGCTGTGGGGTGGTGGGTTGTGCCATGGATTGGGCTGTGTCACCCACACGTGTGGCTATCATTGGCCGTGGCAGGAGCCTTTGTCTATTGGTGTGCGTCGTGTGTGCTGGTGGCAAGTGGTTGTGCCCTTGCACAAGCCCTGTCCCCTGGGATGTGCCAGGTGGCTGCACCCAGAGGGGAGGTGGAAACCTGATGGTGTCCAAGTGCTCAGACCACCAAATTTCCTAGTTTCCTCTTGTTTGCACATCCCCATCCACCTGCAAAGGGGTGAGCAAAGGGGGTTTAAAGCTCTGTGGAAGAGACCAGTTCCTCCTGTAAACTGAGAAATGTGGGAGGGATGAGAATGGTACCTGTGCCCAGTGGAACCCACGCTGTGGGTGGCACTGCCCGGCCACAGCCCTCCTGGCGATGGGTTTCATGCCAAAAGAGTTTGTTTGCATCTTTATTCTCAAGCTATTTTGCAAACCTGGTTTGAAGCAAGTCTGTGGGTTGCTGCTCCCAAACTGGAGCCCCTGCAGGAGTGACTGGTGAGGCTGGGCAGGGGCCCCCATGGTGCCAGCACAGCCCATGGCTGTCCCCTCACCAGCTACAGCCTCTCGTGGGTCTGGAGGGCAGCAGGGGCCTGGGGACCCCTGTCCCCATAGCTCCCTCCTCATCCAGCCCTGGGGTTCTCCACTGTCCGAGGGCTGGGCTGGTGCCGACGAGCAGCGTGCGCGGCCGGGCTCGCTCTCTGCTGTTTCCTTAGAATTTAAGAGCCTTCCTCACATTAATCTTTTTATTTTTATTTTGACAAATGTATGTTTCCAGGAAGTTGCTGAGGTCAAAGCAGCATCTGTTGCTCGTTATTTTGGGGGATGCAGAGGGTCTTTGTGAGGGTTTCCAAAGCAACAAGGAATTAAGTGGTTTGTAAAGCAGAGAGGAGGAATGAGGAGCGGGCAGGGGCTTCCCGAAAGGCAGCTGAAGATGCTGATGAAAATCAGACCAGCTTGCCTCTATTTTCTTGGAAACTTGATCTATTTTTCTTGTACCACTGTCAGCCCAACTCCCGTATTTCAAGTGCTTGGCCACCACAAGCTCCGTGTTTCAGCTGGGATTAGTGTGGCCCCGGCCAGATGCTCTCTCCCTGGGTTGATCTGTGTGCCAGAGAGGACATGGGCACTGTGGGCTGGGAGCAGAGAGAAGCTTTGGGGAGCAGCAGCGTGTGGCTCTGACTGGGGACACAGACTGGAGACCCCCAGGACAGGCACAAGCCCCCCCACCCCGCTTCCACCCCTGCATCATCTCATCCCCCAAAGTCCCACCACACGTCGCCCAGCATGTTCCGTAGCGGAGCCTGTGGCAAGAGCTGCTTTTTTCTTGCAAAACAACCCGAGGAGGGTCGGGTGCCAAGGCAAGGGTTGCGAGGAGCCCAGGAGATTTATCGCTGAGGAAATACTTTCTCCAGCGAGGGCCGGTGGCCGCAGCAGGAACAATGGGAGATTCGCAACGTGAACAAAGCTGATTTCGTTCTTCTTTTTATCAATGCGTTTTTCCTTGCGGATCCTCCCTTCCTGGAAGTGGGAGATGCAGCTTCCCCCGCGCGCCGGCCGTGTAATCAGCAGGAATGGCCATATCCTGGCTGGGAAGCGAGCTGTGAAACGCTGTCGCCCGCCGTGATTTATGAGCCCGTGGCAGCGGCCAGCGGCGGGGCTGGCCCGGGGACAAGGTGCCAGGGCGCGTGCAATATCCACGTATTCTTTCTCCTCCTCGCCGGGTCCCCGGGGAGCTGCCAGAGGAAGTTAATGGATTAGACACACACGTTCCACTTGATTTTTATTTTTTATTGCCGTGTCTTTCCAAATGCCTTTAGCAGACGCGCAAGCACAATGGGGTCGGGTGGTGAGCATCCCGGCCGGGCAGGCAGCGGGGCAGCAGCCTGCCTGGAAAGGTCAATGCAGAGGGTGTTTGCCTGGGGACAAGGGGATAGCCTGTTCTGAGCGGGGATGGTCTTTCCCTGCTAGGGATGGCTCATGGGGGCTACACTCTGCACCAGCCCTTAGAGTTAAGGTGACTCCAGCTCTTCCACAGCCAAACCAACACCTTACGGCATCACAGCACCTTGCCCAGAGGGTTATTGGCACCCATCAAGGTCAGTGGGCACTGAGCAGGTCTCTTGCCATTCCTGGAGCTGTAATATCCCCCTTGGGGGTCTCACACCTGTGAGATGGGATGGCTCCACTGCTGGGCTCGCACTCCTACCACGCCGCATTATGCAATCCTCGATACCGGGAATATGAAATAATTATTCTAAGTGATCAGATTTTAATTATGCAACACAGAGGATGATTATTGTACGCCAAATTGGTGCCGAGTGCTTAGTTATGTATATGCCAAATTTAGTCTATACTATTATACCCAGTGGGTGGCCTTAGACAATCAGGAAGTAATTAGTTTTGCTGGAGGTTGTTCGCCTGCCTGGTTCGCTGTGCTGTCTGGGGAGCGTCTTGCTGCGCTCTGTGAATACCGCGGGCTCCGAGTTCAATACCGTCTTTTTGTGACGAGCTAATAAGCTGTCTGCATGGCAGCCTGTAATTAGCGCTGTCGATATTCATTTGGAAACGGAGACCGCGCCGAGCGACTCCGCCGACGGCGCTTCCCTTTGTGGAGGCCCTCGGCCGGTCCCTCCTCGCCTCCGCCGAGCGGCGATGGGTGCTGAGAGCCGGGGATGCAGCCCGTTGGTGGGTGCGGCACCCTCGGCTCCCCACTGAGGAAAGCACCTGGTCGTGAGGGGGTGGAACCCCTGAGATCAAAAGCTGTGCCCCCCACCCATCACCGTGCTTGGTCTTGGTCAGCATCCCTCATGGGGGTGCTGCCATCCGCCCCGGGCAAGGAGTGTCTTGGTGCCCTGTCCTGTGCTGCCAGCTGGGAAGGCTGAGCTGGTGTGGGGTGTGTGGTGTAGGGGTGATGGGGATGTGCAGGTGGCTTGGGCAAGGGTGGGCATCCTCTCTGTGGCACCACAGGTTGCTCCCAGAGAGCCCTGGACATCCCCAGGTGATAGATACCAAGGTGCTGCTTGGTCACACCTTTCCAGGAGGAAATCCTGCAGGGTCTGGGCATGTTTGCTGGGGTCTCGCATGCAGAATTTCTGGGGAACCTGAGGCCGTGGTGGCCGGGAGGTCACTGGGGCCACTGTTGACATCGCCCCCCTGGGATGCCATTTGCAGCTGGTCAGTTGTGGGTACCAGGAACCAGCCACGTCCACGGGAACAGCCTGGATCTGGCGGGTGGGAATTGTCTGAAGTACGGAGCAACTTTTACCTCTGTTACACAAAGGAAACTTTCCTCCTCTTTTTGTCGGAGATGCTCACTCCATTGAGATGATTGGCATACTGGAGAGCTGAGAAACTAAATTGTTTATACACTAATGAATAGAAGCTTGATTGCAAGATCCTGTTTGGAAAATTATAGTGCTGAATTGAAGCCGTACAATTACATCCAAAATGCTGCATATTCATTTCATCTGCTTTGCATAGAGATTAACAAGCGAGCCCTAAAGCAGACTCTGAAATTAAAGCTAACACCAGATTTAGTCACAGGTTACAAACTAAATGGCATTGTTTGATGGATATGAATCTTTACCACCTGCCTGCCTGATGATTGCTAGCAGCTTACCAGACAGCAAAGGAAAAAGTTTCTTCCATGAAGGAAGCATAATAAGATGCTGGGCTGGAAGTGCCCCCTCCCTGCATCTGCCCCCCCCCCAGGCAGATGTCTGCAGTGGGCCTGGGGAAAGGGCTCCCTGCTCCCAGCTCTGTCATGCTGGAAGCTGCACCCACTCTGGGGTGAGGGGGAGAAGAGATGGAGAGTAGTCCTGAGACCCCCCTGCAGAGGTCCTAGGGGCTGGATCCATCCAACCCCAGGGTTGGGCTGGGTCCTTCTGGCTGTGTCCCCCATCCTGAATGGGAGGACAATGTTGTGGAGGCCCCTGGGCAGATAGGGACCACATGAGTTCCCTTTCTTGCCTCAGAGGGGTGAGGGCCGAGGTGCTGCAGAGGGCAGGGGTCTCTTGCACCTCCCTGTGTGGTCCTGGCTTGTGGCTGGTCCCACCCCACAGCATCAGGCTTTGCTGCCTGCCTGTGACATGCCCTGTGGTACTCCCATCCCGTGTGCTGGGGCCAGGGCTCATGTGGGGAGCAGAAAGGGAGACAAGAAAGGGCAAAGGGGGTGCATGGGGAGCAGGGCCTGGGCAGGGGCTGTCATAGGCAGCAGTGTTTGGTGCCATGCACACAGGGCAGGGGGCTTGCTGTATAAATGGGCCCCATCCCTGACTGAGGAACCTGTCCCTGTCTGGGGACACAGGGTGTCTTGCTGGCACTGGTACTGCAGTAGGGAGCAGACTGGTCTGCTGGGACCTGATTGAACTGGGGCTGTAGTACCAGGAGGGTGCAGGGGGGCTGGTGGGCAGCTCAGAGCAGCCAGCGTTCCCAGTGGAGATCTCACTGCTTTGGGAGTACGTGGGAGGGGTCCCCATGCACAGGCCCTGGTGGGACATTGATCACAACACTTGCTCTGCAAATAGGACACCTTTATTTATTCTGTTCTTTAAAAGTCAGTTATGAAACTGCAGCGTCCTTGACTCTACGGGGCTGGTCTGTGGCACTACAGGACAGCCCAGCTGCTGCTTTACAAGCTCCCCCCGGCCTGGTCACCAGTGGTGATGCCACCAGCTCCTCCCGGCCAGCTCCCCAGTTGCTGTGGTGGACTCTGGGGTGTGTGCCCTGTCACCCCCCTGGGGAATAGCACCATGCCAGGAACAGGCAGCACGGCTGCTCCAAGTCTCCATTTCTGCTTGACACTTTCCCAACTTGACCTTTCAACACTTACCCGACGCCCTCTTGCAAGCAACCAAGGTGGGTGAGCACCTCCTTGGATTCCCTCCCCAAACCTGTCCAGGCTGAAGGGGGCATGTGGCACCACTGGGGCCTAGCCTCAACCCTTCATCCAGGCCTGGGCTTCTTCCTTAAACCTTAACTCCTCCCAGGACAGTCACATTTCCAAGTCCAAACCCAAACTACACTGTAACACCTAAAATGAGCACAATGGAGCAGCCTCCTGCCTGCAGCCACCAGCTCCTCAGAGGCACAGGAGGGCTCTCACACCCAGATTCCACCCTGGCAGGGGGGTCACCCACCACAGCAGCAGGCTCCCAGGGCCAGGCCTGCACCTGATTAGTGACCTCTGGAGGGTTGGCCTGTTTGTGTGGGCAGTGGCTGCTGGGGTGTGGGAAAAGGCACCTGTGGAGGGAGGCAGTGGTGGTTTTGCCGAGTGGGGACAGGGTGGTGGGGCTGTTGTTCTCAAAAGCAGGGCTGGGGTGGGTGCAGCATGGTACTGGTGGACACAGGCTGCCCTGGAGACATCCAGCCCATGGCAGCCTGGCACCCACTTCAGGGAGCCAGGCAGGGGAGCAGCACCATAGCTGTGCCATGCCCCTGCTCACACTGATGACCTGGGTTAGAGACAGCACCCGCCGTTCAACCCCTGGGGGATGTTTCTGCCATGGAATTTCCCATGGGGAATGTTGTGTGGGTGGACCCCCAAGCAGGTCAGACCATGGCCATCCCCATCCAGGGTGCTCTGGCCTTTGGCAGCATGCCAGCTCCATGCCCTCCCAAGCTACCCAATGAGTGATGGCACAAACCCTGCCAGGGCTGTGAACAGTGCCCAGCTGGTGTGGGGCTCTCATGGAAGGGATATAGTGACAAACATAGGTTGCACCCCTGCCAGGCAGCAGGAAGGAGGAGGGGGCAGTGGGAGCCAGGGCAGGGGCTGGCTAGGTCTCATCCTCCATGGCAGCCTCATATGTGGTGGGGGAGCTGCTGTGTGGGACAGGGACAGCAAAGGGATCTGCTTCCCAGCCTGGGCACCCAACCCCAGCATGGTTCTGGTGGAGCAGGGTGGATGGAACTGCTGGGACTATCTGTCAGCCAGCTGCCACCTACTGTCACCCTGCTAAGGGGGGACCCTGCTGGCACCCCTGGTAGTGTCCAGCTCTGGTTCAAGCAGCTCATCTTCTGAGAAGCTGATGTGCAAGCGGGTGTCGTTGGCGGGGGAGAAGGGCAGCGAGCTGTCCACAGGGCTAGTCAGGGCAGCCAAGTCCTTGGCCAGGGCCTCGCTGGCTGCAGAGTCCCGGATGCTGGCCAGGGGGGACATCTGCCCACTCTCTCCAGTCCTGTCCTTGCCCAGAGCACGCTGGCAGGTCCCGGCAGGGATGAGCTCTGTGCCAGAGGCAGCGCTCCGAGCGGGAGTCCTTGTCTCGGGGTCCATGAGAGTGAGCGAGCTGGCGGCGATGCTGGTGAGGTTGGAGATGCTGGGACTGGGCAAGCTCGGGTGGGCAGTGCTCTCGGGCTTCACCTCCACTTCCAGGCTCGGGGAGGTCTTGCTTGACCTTTTGCGTAGGATGGGTGGTGGAGGGTTGAGCTTAGGAATGGGCTGCTGCCGCCTGGGGAGCAAAAGCAGAGGAAGGAGGTGATGAGCAAGTTCTTACCAGCCCAGGGGTCTTGGGCTGGCTGCCTCAGGCTCTCCAGAAGACCTTTGCTGGGTCCCATCAGTGTAACCCATCACCTGTAAACACTGGAGCTGGGTGAAGTGAGGTGGCAATGACCATTTTGTGGCAGGGGGACAGGTGCAGGGCAGACAGCAACCCCACAGGGAGGACATGGTGGGCTCCTTGTGCAGCATTATTGCACCCAAGCCAGTGCATGGTCCCTGGGCCACCTGTCCCTGCCCTAGTGCCCAGAGCCCAGGCTCTGCTGCTGCCAGATCACTGAAGTGTGGTCTGGGCAGAGGGAGCTCTGCCAGAGCAGAAGGGTCTGCTCAGGGTGTTCCTATTCCAGCCCACAGGAGATGGAGCTGGTGCATCCTACCTGTCCTCATCCCCTCTGTCCGTGTCATCCACCTTCTGCTGGCCGCCGCTGTTGAGCAGAGCGACCTCGCTGACCTCGGAGCCCTCCACGCGCCGGCTCAGCCCGTCCTGCCCCTCCAGCACAGCCAGGCACTCATCCCCCTCCTTGCTGCTGTAGCGGTGGCTGCCCCTCTCCAGGCTGATGAGGTTGAGGTAGGAGTCCCCGGGGCCCAGGGCTGGCAGTGAGCCGGGGGCCACAGGGCTGCCCAGGATGCTGGCGGGAGTGGAGGTGGATGGCAGGTGGACATCCAGGCTGTAGTGGTTCTTCAGGTTCAGGGAGAGGGACTGAGCCAGGGACAGGTTTTGCAAGGAGCGGTCAACTAGCGAGAGAGTGACAAGGGGGATGTGAAGAGCAGGGCACCTGCAACCCAACTGCTTCCCTGAACCATGAGCAGTGCAGAGATTTTTACAAAGCTTCCCAAAACATACTGGGATGGTATTGGGAGTGCCCCAGTTACTCCCCATGACTGCAAGGAGTGCAGAGATGCTCTGAAGCCCCCTGTGGAGCCTTCTGGGATGGTGCTGGGAGCATCCCGACTGTCCCCGGGGACTGCAAGGGGCGCAGGGGGCACCACAGCACCCAAATAACGCTGGTGTGGGGGCCGCTGTGCTCACCTGGCTGCCGGTGCTGCTCCCGGGCTTCCAGCACCGTCAGCTGCCGCACCAGTAAGGAGACGTGTTGCAGCAGATCGCGGTTGGTCAGCAAGAGCTGCCGGACCCGAGCTTGTGCTTCGATCCGTGCCGCAGTTTCGGCCGCAAGCTGGTCTTTCAGCAGCTGCACCTGCGGGACGGGGCGATGCGGGGAGGGGTCGGTGCCGTTCGGAGGGGGAGATGCAGGGCGGGGTCGGTGCCGTTCGGACTGGGCGATGCGGGAGGGGTCGGTACAGGGCGGACGGGGTGATGCGGGAGGGGTCGGTACAGTACGGACGGGGTGATGCGGGAGGGGTCGGTACAGGGCGGACGAGGAGATGCGGGCAGGGGTCGGTACAGGACGGACGGGGAGATGCGGGGCCGGTTGGAGCACCCCCGGGACCGGCGGCGCTGCGGGTCTCGATCGCCCCCTGCCGGCCACGGGGCGCCCCCCGACGGTTCTCCCGCATCCCCCGGAGCTGATCGGGAAGCACGGGCTGGGGGGCTGGTGTGTGTCTGTCATCTATTGCCCCTCCCGCTTACACGAACCGAGCTGGTGAGGTGCTCAGCCAGGGGGGCACCGGGGTCTCCGCCCTGATTCCAGTTTGGGGGAAAAGGCACGGGGGGGTTGGCTTCCAAACGGGGATTTAAGGGGATCTGAGGGTGCTCTCTGTGACTCTGGCAGAGCAGCCTGGGCTTGTGTGTGCAGCCAGCTCAGTCTCTGGGGAGCTATGTGGAGTTGGAGTGACAGGACAAGGGGTGATGGTTTAACTAAGAGGGCGATTCAGACTGGAGAGAAGTTGGTGCTGAGAGGAGTGAGAGCCCGTCCCAGGCTGCCCAGAGAGGTGGTGGCTGCCCCATACCTGCACCATCCCAGGTGAGGTTGGCTGGGACTCTGAGCAACCTGCTCTGGTTGCAGATGTCCCTGCTCCCTGCAGGGGAGTTGGACCAAATGACCTTTAAAGGTCCCTTCCCACCCAAACCAGCCTGTGGTTCTATGCTGCAAGCAATGCTGCAAGCTAGGCTGCGAGCTAAGCTGTAAGCAAGGCTGCAAGCTACGTTGTAAGCAGTGCTGCGAGCTATGCTGCAAGCTCCCTGTACCACTCCCACCTGCCACCCTGGAGCAGGGAGCAGAGAAGGGCTGGTGCCACCCGAGGGGAGGGCAGGACGCATACCTGGGCCACAGCCACCTGCGTCTGCTGCTGCTGCTGGAGGAGCTGCTGCTGGAGCAGCTGGAGGCAGTGCTGGGAGGCCAGTGGGGTGATAGAGGCTGAGGAGCAGGGGCTGCTCGGGCTGAGCAGCTGCTGGGAGCTGGCTGGGTGGAGGGAGTAGTTCTCAGCATCCTGGGCACAAAGAAACGGGCAGGGTGAGCAGAGCAACCAGCTCAGCCTGGGCTTTGGATCGTGGTTCCCCAGGGTGCTGAGCCCAGCGTGGCAGTGTGGCCCCCAGACCACCGGCACCAAGGGGCTGTGGAGGGGACAGCCCTGGGTTTGGTGACACACACTGCCCAGCTACGTGAGTTCCAGGGCAGCAGGTTTGGGAGCAATTCCTGCTCCCGGAGAGATGGCAGGGCTGCACCATTGGTGTCTGGCTGTAGCTCTGAACAGGGAGCCCTGTGCCTGGGGACAAGGTGGCAGGGAGTGACCCAAACACCCCATCACCTTCCCCGTGATGTGGCTGCCTGGGCTGGGTGGTTTCCTGTTGCCTGAAGCGTTTGCCAGCGGCAGCAGCGGTTCAGTCAGTGTCAGGTGCCATCAGCGTGTTAAAAGACTGCAGGGGTCCCAGCCCTTGGAGATGCCTGGTTTGAGAAGGGCCATACACACCCTGACAGATCTCAGAGCAGCTCCCCCCCAGCTGTGAGCTCGGTGCACCCCAGCACAGTGCCCAGGGTGCAACAGTTAGGCACAAGGTGGGTGAGCTTGGAGCCACCTCCCATGCCCTGGGGACCATGTGGTAGCCCCATGCATGGCTTACCTGGCCCTCGGCAGTGCCAGGGGGCTCAGCATGCAGCCCAAAGCTGGGCAAGCTCCCACTCTGGTAGCAGGGATGTTTTAGGACAGTTCCCCTCACAGCGTGCCCCTTTTCTGCCCCCTGCCCTCCCCTGCTTGGCCAGCTCCAGACCCCAGAAGGAAAGCGCAGGAAAGCTTTGTCCATCCAGCCTTGGAAACGAATCCCCTGGGGGCATTTCAGGGGCATTTCACGGCAGCCGTTCTCAGCCAGGCCCTGTCAGCCACGAGGCTGTGGGAGATGCAGCGATACCATTCGGGCCACTGGGAAGCGCTCACGGAGCAGCTCTGCAGAGCAGCTACTCATCACGGGGAAACCACTGCTCATGCTGGGGCTGGGCCCCCCTCAGGGACACTGCTGCCTGCGTCAGGGGGGAGAGGGGAGCCTGGGAGGGCAGTCAGATGAGTGTCAGTGGCAGAGCAGCACTGGTGGGGAAACAGTTGCATTGCCAGAGATGCCTCCTCTTAGTTTCCTCCTGTTGTGTGGATGTTGCTGCAGGACTGGGGGGGTGGGGTCCTGCCTTGCTTCTCCTTTCTAGTACCAGGTCCTCTGTGCTCTGCCCACGCTGGTGGGCTCTCCTGGGCTGCATTTGAAGGTCTCTCAGCCATGCACTGTGGTCATGCTCCCAGCTCTCCCCTCTCCCCCCTGTCTCAGTGCTGGGACACAGCTTAGATGTGGGTACAGCGGGTGCTGAGCACCGTGTCCTGCCACGGGGACTGCAAGAGCAGGGAGCCAGGAGGGGGTGTCTGCAGTGGGGTCTCCATGAAAGCCCCTCCAGAACAAGCTATGGTACAGTGACCCTGAGCAGAAGCAGAGCACACAGACTGTCCTCCCATTACCTGGCAGTTTTTATCCTTCAAGGCTTGCCCAGGTTTCAGTATGCTGAGGTCCCCCCTGGCAGTGGGCAGCTCTCTGGGTCCGCTCTCGGACACACAGATGCCGTCGGAGTCGATGCCAACCTCATCTGCATCTGTGATCTTGGAGCCCTTTATCTGGTGAACTTCAAATAAAAGGGATAAATAAACCCCAAGCCCCCCGAGCCACAGAACCACAGTGAGGGGCAGCTCAGGGACAGGACCAAGTCTCAGTGTGCTGTGGAGGGGCAGGAGGAAGGGGCTGGTGCCTGCAGACCCTCAGGGGCTCAGCCTTCACCTTCCCAGTGCCCAGGATGGGTAGGCAGACAGGGTGCATTCCCTGTGCCCCCCTATCCAAAGGGGCCCAAACCTCTCGTTGTCACTAGAGCTGGCCCACGAAGGACACACCACCTGGCAGGTCTCCACCCCCGAGCATCCCTGGTTCGGGGGCTGAGGGAGGGCTCTCGGAGGGACCCGCACGTCACCTTCCAGCGTCTGCTCCTCGGCTGACTTGTCGCTGGCCCCGTCGGCCTGCCCGTCGGCGTTCTGCAGGGCGTGCTGCAGGCTCAGCTTGTGGCACACCTCGAAGGCCTGGCCCACCGTGCGCACCACCCGCATCGCTTGGCTCTGCGGAGCAAACCCGGGCGCCGCTCAGCCCCGCAAGGGGGAAAACGGGGAGTGTTCCCCCAGCTTCCCACCCTGGCACTGCCACCTCTTCCCGTGGTGGAGGGCTCTGCCACTGGACCCGACACCCAGCGTCCCCCCGCCCCGGGTTGTCTTGGAGATGAGTCCCTCTCTAGGTGAGGGTTGAGGCAGAAGGGCTGTGCTGTGTCCCAGGTGGCCAGGCCAGGAGGGGACAGGACCAGGCATGTTTATCAGGACATCCAGCACAGGCACTACCTCAGTCTCTCCCCAGGCATCTGCACCCTCTGCCCCAGTGGTGACTTCGGGGAAGGTGAGAGATCCCTTGGAGATCTCTTGGCTGACCCATAGCCCCAGGAGCATCCTACCTTCTTCTTGGATTTGAAGACGTTGCACCTGAAGGAGTTGTTAGCACCGTCCCTGGCGATGTAACTGAAGATTTTCAGGTCTTGCGAGTCGTGAGACACGTAGAAGATTCTAGGTGGGAGAGAGACAGAGGGAATTACACACCCAGGGCAGTCTCTGTCTTCCAGAGAACCTCGGAGGTTCCCCTGTGTCCCCAGGACAGGTGTCTCACAGCACCCAGGGCTGGAGCAATGAGGCCGTTCTGGTGCACGGCCCCCCTGCAGGAGGCAACAGATTTAGAGAGTATTTCTGGCTTGAAGGAAAACCTTCTGGTTTCTGAAGCAGGCAAAGGCTTTTTAAAGACGCTGTGGGAAAGTTAAAAAATCGATAGTATTGGAAAGCATGTGGCTATTTTTAGCCCCAGCAATGAATCTCTGCCTGAGCTGCAGCCTCCCACCCTCCGTGGTGCTGCCACCCCGGCACCCGGCGCGGGTCCCTTCCCAGCAGCAGGCAGGTGGCACAGCACAAAAGGCATCCCTGGGTGCTTCTCCCAGGGATGCTGAGGGACCCAGAGGATTCCCTTCTCTCTGGTTCAGGCTGACTCCTCCTCCCTGTGCTGCAGAACTGTTTTTTAAAGACCTTTTTCACTTGATTTAATTGGGTAAAAGTGTGACAAGGGAGTTCAGCCTGGAATAGAAAAGAAACCGAAGGGATTCTGGAAATGTTTTTTTTTCCTTTTGCTCTTTTTTCTGTCACTGGAATTTTTCTGTGTGTTGAATTTGCAACTGGAGCAACCGTTACCACATCTTGCAGTAATCTTTAGAGAATGCCAGGAGTGAGAGGTAGGCTCAGAGAATACCTCAGCATGTTCTCTGGCCCTTAGCTCCTCACTGAGAGCTCTGACCCAGAAAACCAGTGCTGGTGATCCCAGCCCTGGGGGCCATGGGCTTCACACTCACGGTACAATTATTCACTCGGCAGATCTAACAGGCTGGTGCCACCTGGGCTCTTAACTGTGTTTGAAGGCTGCACCATTGCTGGGGTTACCCCAAGGAAGCCATCCCTGCTGGCTCCTGAGGCATCAGGTTTACATGCAGTGTAAACTCTGGGTGGGGCTTGTGGTCTCCAAGGTAGTTGGAGATCCCATGGCGGGTGCTATGGAATGTCAGTGCCATCTTACCACGGCCTGAACGGGTTAATTCCTTGTAAGCACTTAAACCTTAGAGCACAGCCCTTCTTCAGAAGCAGATGGTGAGCCATGCTCTGAAGGAAAACTGCAGGAAGCCTGTCTTCAGAGTCAGAATCAGAGAGTAATTTGGGTTGAAGGCATCTGTAGGGGTCACCTAGTCTAACCCTGTTCAAAGCAAAGCCAGCTTCAGTGCCAGATCAGTCCAGCTCACTCTCACAAAAGCATGAAAAGGATTCCCCATCAGTGGTAATTCTGCAACCTCATTAATTTTTCCTTTCCAAAAGGAAAGGCAGCCTTGGTGGAGGAACCCCAGCAAGTGGGGCGAAGGGGGTGGGTACACATCACTCAGGGTTGAGCCTGTAAATCCCCTGCCACCTACCTGTACACGGGGTCATGCATCACCACCATCTTACTCTCATCCCAGGTCCACTCCTTCCTCTATAAGCAGAAAAACAACATCACAGGGAGTCAGGTGAAAGGAAACTCCATCACTCTGATGGGCAGGAGCCCTGGGGAATGGTGCATTTGTCCCAGGCCACAATCCAGGCCGCAGTTTGGCTCTATGAGCAATGGCTGTTTCATCAGTATCTTGGACAAAAATAGATTTCTTTCATCATTTATCATATCTGGTCATCTGATCACAGGCTTCAGGGCTGAAAATGGTCCCTAGGATTAATTTATAAGCATCAAATATGCAGAAGAATAATGCATGTTGGGGAAGTAGGTTCTGAGCTAGAGCTTAGGAGACCTAGATCATCTGCTGGCTCAGCTCAGTGGGAAGCAGAGCCTGGGCAAAGAGCTGAAGGGTGCTCAGCCAGGCAGTGTGGAAGAATCCTACTGGTATTAACAAGACAAAGACTCTGTATTGCCTGAAAGCTTGGTATTTTTTGACAGGAAAAAAAAATCTCTTCCCACAGGGTAATTTTCCCACCCCTTTTTTTCATCAAGGCTTTGTTATTAGCCTGATGAAAAATGGAGTGTTTTCTTGTGAAAACTCTGTGTTTTTTAAGAAAAGGCCAGGTTTTGTTTGAAGGGTGACTAAGGGTGACTATCCTGGTCCAAACCAACATCCCAAGTGCTCTGGCCCCGAGTGCCCCAGCTGGGTTGGAGAAGCCTCACCTTCTGCTTCTTGCGCAGGATCACCTTCACCCCATCCACAGACACAATGATGCTCACTTTCTTCTTCTTAATGTTCTTGGCTTTGAATTCATACTGATAGAAAGAAAAAGCCAGGTTAGAAGAGAGGTAGTGTTGGGGGTACCTGGGGCAGTGTGTGGTGTTAGTGCACAGTGGGTTTGTGTTGGATCCCAGCTGCTCAGGGAAGTGGGAATTTGTTTTTCCTGCTAAGAAAATCCACACTGGGAAGGAGCTGCTGCTGTAGCTGGGATGCCAGGCAGGATCCTGGCTTTGTCAGGAGCGACCCCTGGGAGAGGACAAGTGGAGCTCAATCCTCTGGACCACATCCAGAGACTGTGAACTCAGATCTGGGTAGAACTTTTCTTGATGCATCGGCCAGCGGGACCCTGCACCGGGGACATGACAGGGAGAGGGCACTTGCAGCTAAGAGTGAGCAGTGATTTATGGCATCTCCAGTGCCCTTGGGTGTCAGCACTGCAGTGCAGGGGGAATATAAAATCACGAATGAATTGCAGGGAGGGCCAGATGGGTGGCAATAATGCAATTACACCTCAGTCATTTGCATAATCTCGTTAACCTCCCTGGGGTTGGTATCTCTGGAGAAAAACCCAGCTCCTCACCTGCAGGTGTCTGCAGTCTGAGCTCACCTCTGTTTGTGTTAAAAATTAAATTGCTGTCTTTTAAATGTTGCTTTTGCTGGCAGCTGGCAGCACGGTGGAGCCTTCCCACTCTGGAGACCTCTCTTTACACTGCTGATCCTTACTGGCCCCATTTGAGGCACTATTTTCGTCCTCCAAATACCATGTTTTGAAAGCCCATATTTCTCCCAGTCCATGTCTGAAATCCAGCTTTCCTGGGCCAGATCCCCATATAACTGCAGTGCACTGTCAGTGCAGCTACAGTAACAGCCACCACGTAGCTGTTTGAAAAGAAATCCTTTGGATTAACTCGATGTAGAGTCACCATAGCTAGAAAGCAGAGGTTACAAATCTCCTGTTCTAATAGTCTAATAATGTCAACAGTGCTGTACTGGAGCTGGGACTTGTCAAAGGGGACATCGTGCGGACACCAGTGCTGCTGGTACAGGCTGCAGCTGGGCTTTGGCTGTATCTTCCATCAGCTTGTCAAACTGGAAGCAGTTTGGAAGCTCTTCCTGCTAAGGAGTTGGGGTGACACAGCCCCCTCTGCAATGTCCCATCCCCCCAAGGACAGCCAGCCACCCACCGAGCCCTTCACAGGCACCAGGTGATGCCAAGCAGCAGAGTGCAGCCTGAAGCCAACCTGCTCTGGGTAATTAGACATCTAATGAGAAATCTTATCTCTTTGTGCAGCCAGCAGAGCTGCAGGTAGCAACTGAGGGAGCACAGGCATCTCTTTTAGGAGCCTGAAGCTGAAGGAGTCTGTGTGTGGCTCGGTGTCAGCACAGCACCCAAGCACTGCAGATGAAAACACACATCTCTCCAGCCCCTCAGCACCCATTGTAAGCCACGCCAGCCTCACAGCCAGAAAACTGGGTGGCTTTCATGTTTATCAGCCTTTTGATGCTGCTCATTGAATTCTTAGCACTTTGCAAGGTTTATGGTATCAGACAGACCCCAGATTAAACCACAGCCTTTTGATCTCCCCATGAATTATTACTCTGAGACAAGCTCTTTAAAACTCTATCTATAGCACCCCTGCATCTGAAGCCAGAGCTAAATTTGCTGTACATGTATTTTTATTTATAGGGAGGAGTGAAGTGCTGGGTGAGGGGGTGAGTGCACCCTGCAGACTGTGGGGGGCCGGGGGGACCCCGGGAGATGCAGATGGATGTGGGGTGAAGGCTGGGCAGCTGGGCTCACCAGCCTCAGGGCTTCTCCCACCCTCTGCCCCCCTGGAGCCCCCAGCTTTGCTGGGTGCTCCTAGCTCTACTGGGTGGGAGCTTCCCCCCCTCCCTACACTCAGCACAGCCAAACTGTTTCTCCTTGTCTGCTTGCATGAATGTCAATAAAACCGGGATAGATTGTTCTGCCCGCTAAAGAGCTATTTATCTTTCTTTAGGCACAAATGGCTGGGAAAATACGAGGCGAGCTTTCCAAGAAAAAGAGCAATACAACGTATTTTCCCCTTGTAGCAACAGGGGTGCAATTACATTCAAACAAGGCTCTTTACTCAAAGGCTTTAAGCAAAGTCCAAGCCTGGATTCTGCAGAGATGGTTTTTTTTCTTTCTCTTTTGGGCAGAAAGGAACAATTGGGAGCAGCAGCAGCGACTCATCCCCGGGTGCTGCCAGGAGTGATGGCAAGGCTCTGAACGCAGGGAACTCCAGCCAGCTACCACCCCATGCTGTACCACCCCAGCCTGGCTTCAGGACAGGTACAGAGCCTGTACAGCTGCTGTGAGCTGCCCGGGACTCTCTGCCCTTGCCATGGGCTGGTGCTGAGCTGTGCTGGAGCAGCTGAGACTGGGAAGGCACATGGGGCTTGTGGCACAGGGCTCAGAGCTTGTCCCCTACCCCAGCAACATGCACACCTCTCACACAGCATGTGAAGCAGTTCTGACCCCTGTAATCTGCAGGCAGCACCATCAGGCTCTGCTCAGGATGCGGCCCTTTGCTGCAGCATTGCCAGAGAGGAGGGGTGCCCATGAGTTTGCTGGTTCTGCTCACTCCATGCAGCTCGTGGCAGCTGCTGCTGCACCCTGTCCAGAGCACCTACAAAGGGCCAACACATGACTCCCTTGGCCCCAAAGCACTGAAAAAGTCTTTGGGTCCCAAAAACCCCTTCTGAAGGGTAAAAAACCCCAAAGCAGCAGGAGCAGGGTAGGCCATGGTGCAGGGTGACCAGCTGAGCCAGGGTGCTGAGCTCCTGCCAGGGGGGGACTCTGGGTCTGATGGGATACAGCCTCAGTCATTGAGTTGCTTCCTATTGAGCAGGAATCAGTGTTTTAATTGTGATTTATATGAGGACAAAAAAAACCACATGAAAAAATGCATTCCAAGGGAGCAGAATTTATCACCTATGAAGATGTTCCCATGTAAACCAGCAGCCACCTGAGCACGAGGCTCCTGCCCAACAGCAGAGAGCATCAGCCACTCACTGATATTTTCTTACCATTGAATTGTGGATTTTTTTTTCTCCCCAAATTTGTCAAGGTTACTGACAAATCCAAAGCCACGCAGCAGCATTCATCTGCTCTGCTGCCTCCCCCAGCTTGTGCTCTGTCCTATGGGGAAAGCTTTCTGGATGTGAAGGGATCTGGAGCTGCCCTCACCAGCAGTGAGTCCACCAGCAAGCCTGGCAGCTGTGGGGCAGGATGGGACATTTAAAAAAAAACAAACCCCAAAACACAAAGGTTGGAAAAGGGCAGTGCATCCCATTTAATTCAGCAGCTTCATTAATTCTATTTCTGATGTGTCTGACCTGGAATACTTTCTTTTTCTGCTTTTAAATCCCTGTGTTGCAGTCCTTGTTGTTCATACAGTCCCACACGCTGCTGGCATGTAACACTGACTTACCCCAGAGCTGAAGACTGTATGCCTAGAAATGTTAATGGCACCACGTAATGCATATTTCATCTGCTAATTCCACCCAAGCAGATATAAATTACACATGCATTTACCAGCTTCCATCTGCTGATGAAAGAGATGGGCTAATGCACGCTGGAAATCACAGGCAGCTTCCAGCACTAAGAACAACTTGCATGAATAGAGTTATTCAAGGAAGCAATTCTTCATGTGATTAATTACTGAAGGTATCAGGGCCTTCATTATGCAAATGAAAACTGTCATAAAATAGAGAGTTTGCAGGTCTTCGAGGCAGACGCCACTTCCAAAAACTGCATCTTCCTCTTGAACAAAGAGCAGCAGGGCCAATGCTGGGGGAGCAGGCAGAGGCAGGACAGGGTTCCAGTGCTGCTCACTGCTGTGTGCTCTGGGAAATCAAGGCAGGGGCTCTCTGGCTTTCTGGGGCAGGGTCAGCACTCCCAGCTGCTGCTGGGTATGCACTTTGTGTGCCCAAAGGAAGATGCCACAGGCGATGGACGACTTCTTCCTGCAGCCATAAATCCCCCGGCCAGCCCGTAGCCCGCCGTCCTGCCCCCAGGCTGCCCTCAGCCCGGCCTGGCAGGCTGCAGGATGGATGTGTCCATAAACATCCCCTCCACAATGAGCAGTCCCAGCCCCTTCCCACAGCTCACCCGCCAGACGGACACGGGGAGCATGGCAATGAGGAGGTGATGGAAATCTACTTGGCTCTGCTACCCCCGACAGACAGGCTCTGGGCAGTGGCACCCTGGCAGCACCCATGGGTCCCAGGCTGTCACCCAGCAGCACACCACCCATGTGGGCAGCATCCTTCCTCCTACTGCACTAGGCAGCCTCTGATACCCTGTGAGAGCCATTTTAGGGATGAAAGGCATGATGACAGGTACTCAGCACGATAGGCTGGAGCACCTCTCCTGTGTAGGCTGGGAGAGCTGGAGGTGCTCAGTCTGGACAAGGTTCCAGGGAGACCTTCTTGGGGCCTTTTAGGACTTCAAGGGGCCTGTCAGAAAGGTGGGGACAGAATAAGGGGAGATAGTTTGAATCTAGAAGAGGGAGGTTTTGACTGGAGAGAAGGAGAAACTGTTGATGCTGAAGGTGGTGAGAGCCTGGCCCAGGCTGCCCAGAGAGGTGGTCACTGCCCCATCCCTGGCACCATCCCAGGGGAGGTTGGGGGGGCTCTGAGCAACCTGCTCTAGCTGTAGATGTCTCTGCAGAGGGGTTGGACCAGATGACCTTTAAAGGTCCCTTCCAATCCAAACCAGTCTGTGATTCTACGAATCCAGGTATCTCAACTTCAGGAGTGAAATTAATTCCAAACCAAACTGACCCTCAGAGCAGGAGAACTCTGCATCATCTCAACCAGCGCTTGAACTACTGACGCTTGGAGCACTGCCACCTGGAAGTGATGCTACAGAGAACTCCTGAGCTCTCCTCCCAGTGTGCAGAGCCGGTTCCCACACCCTCCCAGCCTCCGAGCTCCCCTCTGCACCACACCTTCCTGAGACAGGCTGTGGTCGGGCACAGCCCTCGGGCCGGACACCGCTGGGTTGCCTTTGCTCACCCTGGGCAGCGTGTGCCCGTCTGAATCCCCTGAACTCCCGGTGCCCGGCGGCGGGGTGTGTGCTCCGGGGGACGTGCCCGGGGTGAATGTGGCCGGGCATAGTCTGGGGCTGTGCTGCAGTAACTGGGCAACACGGACACAAAAGCCAGGCGGGAAGCGGCGGAGGCCAGGAGTGCACCTCCTGCCCGGTGGAAAAATGAGAATTTATGATCCTTGGAAACATAAAAGCCGTTCAGTGGAAAGCAGAACCCGAAGGGGGAGTACAATAGGCAAGGAGAATGCTGGCAACATCCCCAAAGTCTTTTTTTGTCTCATTTAAATTAGCTCCTTCCACTGTCCAACAAATTCTCTGCAGATACCGCAGACCGCTCCCCACGCAGAGAGCTGGAGGAGGGTGAGGGGCTACCACAGCCCCACTGGGCTTCTGGGAGTCCCTGGGAGGGCAGCAAGGAAATGGGACCAGAGTTGACCCATGGGACTGATTTATCCACTCCAGTGCTGTGGAAAAAAACCCTCACTTGCTTCTCCAGTGACACAATACAGTGTTTGAGGGTGTCTGCTCCAGCCCTGGAGCTGAGCTGCTATCTGTGCATCCTTCTGTGCCAGACCTGGGTCAGGGTCCACCCGTGGTTTCAGGCTCCAGCTGGCCCAGCCATCCCCTGCTCTCCATTTCCAGTTCTCAGGAGCTGAGTTAGCACATTGGAGTGTAACCCTCTGTCCCCTTCCTACTCCCAGTGCAACCTTTGGTGACTGGCATCATGCCTTTGTCCCTCTCAGC
>JAOEGS010004121.1:64230-94666 GCA_025447755.1 Corythornis vintsioides
CAGCACATTGATGTCCCTGGCCACAGCCTGAGCTGCAGAGACCTGCTTATGGACTAAGCTTTGATTAGTTGTGGCAAGAAAAGCACCACAGGACAGACTTGGGAGAGATGAGTTATGGGCAGGGTTGCTGCACCCAGCCTGGAGCTGGAGCCCTGCATGTGACAGATCTGCAGATGCTGCTCAGGTGTAGAGGCTGGAGACAACCTGTCCCATAGTTGTGATGAAAGGGTTAATGGGAAAACCCAGTCTGAGTGCTCAAAATCTCCCTAGCAGACCATGTTAATGTACACAAACCACCTGCTTTCCACCCCTGACTTGGTCAGGGAGGTGGGTACTGCTTCTTGAGAGCTGGGAAGTGGAAGTACTCATAGGACTGGCCAAGGTAGAGGGGATGGACTCCAAGATTATGGAGCCCCAGCACTTGGCTCTAGCTGGAGGACAGTCTTCTGCTCCCAGTCTCCCACCAAGCCCAGCTGCCTGGCTGAGACCATCTCTCTGTGAGCTGTGCTGACACCTCTGCCTCTTCTACTTTGGTCACCAGTTGTTAGAGGGGTTAATGGTCCTGACCAGTCTCACCTGGGGTCTCCACCCACAGCCACATGGGCTCCATTTAAGCTCAACCCTGGGCTTTCAATCTCATTTTTGAGCTCCTGTGGGGGGGAGTGCTGCTCTCTCCTGCTCAGCTACAGCCACACTTGGCCATGGATCTGCTGATTCCAACACTGACTTCCCAGCTTGGCCTCGGATCTGTCTCAGCAGTATGGACCTGCCTGCTAGTCTGACCTCTTGGTTGAACTTGGTTACCACCCAGGGTCTGCTCTGCTCCTCTTGCTCAGGTATGATGGCATGGGGCCCTGGCTGGAGAGTCCCCTGCCACTCATGTTATTGTGGTTGGCTTCCAGCTCCCCCTCGCTGAGGGAGCAAAGCCACCCTTGTTGCTCCCTGACCCCAGGGCAGTGTGTGGCTCCTCACAGCTGCCTTGCTGCAAGGAGGTGAACAAACACCTCACTAATGAGGGGCTCACCAGCCAAACCCTTCACTAATGCCCAAACTTGGAGGTCAGCCCCTCACAGCAACTAGAGCTGAGCAGTGCTGAGGGGGAAGGGAGTGTGTTTGTGTCTGTGAAAGGCAGTGGAGGAAATGGCAAAAAAAAAAAATCAAACTAAGAAAATATTTGTATTTTGGGAGTCTCCCATTTGGCATTGTCAGCACTATTTGAATTGGTCTGGTCTGCAGGTCTTCTTGGACCTGTGCCCCACACCCTCTCAGCCAGGATGAGGAAACTTCAGCAGTTTAGCCAGTTCCCAGCTCACAAGGGCAGCTCCAAAAGTAGCTTATTGAAAGTTGCCAGTACCTAGAGAAGGGGGCATGAGCTCAGCCCCCTGTGCTGGCTCACTGCAGACATGTGGGGCTCTCCCCTTCCCTTTAGGATGCTCTTTAGAGGACAGAGGTTTCTGGAAGAAGGCCCCACAGGAATGCTGGGCATGGCTGGCCTGGCTGCCTCCTGCCAACCCCTGTTTTGGCTTTGGAGGTGCTCTGGGGAGATGTGAGAGAAGCCACAGCAGTGCTCAGAGTCTGAGGGGAAAAATAATCCCTTAGGAAGCAGTGCCAAGTGCCAACATCCTGCCAGGGCTTTGGAAGCCCCAGAGAAGCAGTTTGTGGATAACAGGCAGCAACCTGTGGATCTAGGTTTGCTGGACACTTCTCCAAAACAGCTTTAGTGCTCCCACTGTGATGCAATAAAGCACTGATGGGTTGCTGCAGCCAAACAGCTTGTCTGCCCTCTCTGTCTCCTTGCAGACACCCTGCCTGCTACCACCCCTGCCTTCACCTTGGGAGGAGTGAGGGCTTGTGGAGAGACTGAGGCAAACAAGGCCCCAAGCTCTGCTTTGGGAAAGCTGTTCCTTCCAGGAAAGGTGCTGTACAGCTCCTCAGAGCAGGCCTCACAATTTTCTGCTTTCATAAATATTCAAATCCAGCCACACTGGGAGCTGACTAATCCAAAGACCTTCCCCGAAGAGAGCTTTCCATGCTTCAAATTCTTTTGCAGATCTGAACCCCGAGTGGTAGCTTTTCCCTGAGGTGGGCAGGCATTAGCCAGAGTCCCAGCAGGGGGAAACTGAGGCTGGTTTGTTCATCTGGCAAGGCTTGAATCTCTCTCCCTTTGTCAGCCTGTTCATATTGTAGGTGGATTTGGAAAGAAACACTAAACTGCTCTTTAGTGTGAGGATGGAGAAATGCAAACAGGTACCTACTTACACCAGCAGAACTGAGGTCTGCTCCTCTGCAGCACAGTGCACAGAGCAGGTGAAGAGCTTCCTGATACCCCACTGCTCAGGATGGCCTGAGAAACAGGGGTCTCTTGGAGGGGTGCCCCAACTGCCAACAGAAAGGGGATTGCTCTGGGTTGTGTTTCAGTTTGGCCACAAAACATTTAAGAACCTCCTCCCACCTCTCTGTTTGGGAGAGAAGCTGCTGGGGCTCAGAGGGGGTGGCCAGAGGTGCCACCTGACCCACGGATGAGGGGCTGTGGGGATGCTGGACTAGATAAGGTTGGTCAGGTGAGGAGGAGGCAAGGGAAGGAGCTGCCATTTATCCAGCTCTGCTTTGCCTTCTGAGAAATTCTGCTTTCTGAGATCCTGCAAAGGACAGCTTGATCTTTCCACCTAAAGGTGAGGTGGCAAAGGACATGGCTGGACTTCAGATGTTTCTCTGAGCCAGTCAAAAAGCTGTGGAGCAAAAAGAGGTCACTCCTGCAGGTGATGGGAGGTGGTGGGGAGACCAGTGCTGTCAAGTGACTCTTTAATTAGTCTTTTCCACCTCTGAAAACAGGCAGCTTGTTTAGGAACAAAGCTGCTGCGCCTGCTTTTATAAAGGGTGGGACAAAACCAACCTTTTCATGGCCTCCTCCCTGATAGAGATACTGCAATACTGCTGAGCTCCATCCCTAGAGGCACAAGCAGCCTCCCAGCCCAGCACAAGGTGACATCATCTGGCCTTTGGTGCCTCTCTGACAAAAGCATCATTGTGTGACTGTCACTTCCAGGAACCCCCTGCTGTCCCCCAGGTTTAATAGGGAGCTTTCCCATGCACGGCCCTTCAAGCCTTGTCTTGCCAGGGTAGGTCTAGCCCAGCTCACAGGGAAGCTGAGTTTTATGTTCCTCTCCACCTCTATTCACTTTGCAGGAAAAAAATAAATTACCTTTTCCATCTGCAGAGCTTTGGATTATTAATTAGTTTCAGTAATGAAGTCGTGTCTTGGGACCCCACCCCAACAGAGTCTTGTGTACCAGCCACTGAGAGCATATGAGCAGGAAAATGGTCCTTGCCTCAGAGCTGTAAGGTTACTGCAGATAAAAAGTGCTAATTTCATTAGAAGCAGGTCAGATTCACCTGAAATAACCCCTGGAAGCAAAGCTGCAGTTACATGCTGTGATACCTTCAAGTAATCCTCTATTTCCTTACAAATGTCAGTGTCGAGGGCCCTGAAGAGGCCCCTGGTTTTGTACACAGTGTTTCATAACCCAGTTGCCCCCTGGTCTGGTATGTAGGACAAGAGGCAAGTCAGGAGACTAAATTGATTTCAACCTTGCTCATCAATGTTTGAAGAGCAGGAGCCAGGGCTCTGCAGCAGGCTCAGAGGAAAAAGCCTCAGACCCTCTGCATGGCTGTGAGAAGGTAACAGAGCATTTTGTGTGTCAGGTTCTTATCCATGAAGCAAGGACCTTCATTTTCTACTTGGTTCATTCAGTTCTGGTGACAGTTGTCCTCTGCTAAGTGACAGCTACTCAGCTCCCAGCCAGGCCACCAGACACTGCTTGTACACAGGCCCGAGCAGGGAGCAGCTGAGGATTTCTGCTGCTGGCTCCAGAATCCTTGCTGTGTGTTTGGTCCCTCCCTGTGAGCCTGGCAGGCCATGGATGGCAGCACCTCAAGCCCAGCAGCAGGGGAGATGCTCCTTGCTTGCTCCTTGCTGGCACAACTGGGCAGAGGGGGAAAAGAGGAGCTGATGCTGAAGCAGGGTGGGGAGCTGGGATGGGGTGATTGACAGGAGGAATCCTGGTCTCACAGCCACGCTGAGGCTCTCACAAAGGCAGGAGTTGGGATTTCAGGCCTCTAAATAATGCAGTGCTTTTCTCTGTGTTTGTGATGCAGCTGTTTAAGTGCAGGCAGGCCAAGCAAAGGGGGGTGGCAAAGCAGAGGCAGGCAGGTGAGCCATGTGCTGCCAACTTAAAGCCTCCGTGGCTTCAGGCTGCAGAGAGATGCTGAGCATGTCCAGCTGGGGTGGGTACTCTACCCAAAGGAGAAGGCTCTAGCTTGCTGTTGAGAAGCTGCATCTGCCTAACACCTGCTTTTGGTAAGTGCTGCAGGGATAGGCCATCCCCTGGCTTCTAAACTTGCCATCACATCCCATATGCTTCTTGGGTGCTCTCCTCCAGCTCTGTCTTGTGGTTTCTCCTAGCCACCTACCAGGGAAATTAGCATTTTCTTCACATAGCTGCAGCAGAGTTAGGAAGCTGGACTTGGCACCTCTATCTCTGAGCAAGCAGAACTCCAGCTAGAATGGAGATTTGATCTCCATTTGCATTCAGAACCAGTACTTGATTACAGACTAGACCAGAATGGCAAAGGGAGGGATGCTGAGCTGCCCGGGGTGCTGCTGTGCACAGACTGGGTTTCACACCTTGTTTGGGAGGTGTGATCAGGATTCCTTCTGGTTCATGGCAGAGATCTTTGCTAGCTCAAGCCCTGGGTGCAGCTGAACCTTTCTACCCCAGCAACGCTGAAGAACAGCCTTGCTAATTACTGGTCTGAGACAGGAGCTGAAATAATCTGCTTTATTCCCAGGAAAGGAGACTTTTTTTTTTTTTCCTCCTGTGTAGCTGTTAATACTATTGATCTCCAACAGTTCTGCTTGAGAAAACATGTTTTACAGAAAGCCTGGTGACTTACAGTTGGCCTCTGAGTGCTACAGAGAAAGGATGTGTCTGGATCTGAGGGCACCAGCAATGCCAACCAGGAACAGAGCAGTGAGCCTGGATGGGGTCGGTCACCCTGGGGCCACCATGACCATGTGTGCCAGGTCTGGTGGGCAGCACTGAAAAGTCTTGCCTCAGCACCACCACCAGCCAGCTCTGATGTTCAGCTGCAGCTATTAAGAGGGATTTTTTTCTAAAGCACATGATTCCTAATTCCCATTGACTTCAGAATGAATCTGGGTTGTTCTGAGAAACACACAGTGCACAGAGCTCTCATACCTTGTGTGTTTCTGGAACGCAGCAGAAGTGAGGACAGAAGGCAGCTCCCCTGCCCTGCCAGGCTGCCCTGGGGCAGGTGTGGGGCAGAGCTGGGCACTGTGTGGCTGCCACACTGCTGCTTGCCAAGTGGTCCTGGGATGGGAATTACTGAACCCTGATAAAACTGCCAAGAGCCCACAGTAACCCATCCTTGAGGTGATCCTGAAATCTAAAGGAAGGTGTCTGGGTTCTCCTCAAATTGTCCATAAAATCTTACTCTGATTTGGGAAGGAGACTGTTACTATAAAAGAAAGAAAATGTGATGCTAATTGTGCTGTTTCCAAAACTCCAGAATATTAAGCAGTTCAAGGACTCTATCAGCCTCAGGGGAGCTGTGGAGGTTAGTGAAGCATGATAAGAGGAACAGGCTGGGTTTAGATAGTGGGAATTATGGATAAAGGGGGGGTTATGGTATCAGGAGTTATTGCCACAGAGGTTTTGTCATCAAAACTGTACCACAGCATCACAGCCAAGTGCCCAGGCAGAGGCAAGCAGCCTGGGCTGGGCTGTCAGGCTCTTGGATGAGGGGCTACTGGATGATCTGTCAGTCAGTCATTTGCAGGCTTGCAGTGCCAAGCAGTGCCCTGGTCTCCTGGAGACGTGGTGGTGGGTAGGAACCTACTTCACAGACGGTGAGTAAAGATGAACAACTTGTCAAAGACAACCACAAAAGCATCTACAAAGAGTGGGGATCCACCTGGGAGTGTCCTGCTCACACTGCAAACACAGCTATGACACACTGTTGTCCCTCTGCTTGGCAGTGACTGGCAGCCACCCTTGGGGCTGATGCTCAGTTCCAACTTCCCAACACATGCCCTGCTCTCCAGTGCTAGTCCCAGTGTGCCTGGGCCAGCAGAGGTGCCCACAGCTAGGTGTGAAGCTGTGGATGTGAATGTGTCCTGCATTGTTCCCATACAGGCCAACTATTAACTACAAACTGCTCTCAGCTCAGACATATGGAAGTAGGAGACCAGCACTGCCCTGGGGGGGAAACAGCATGAGAACAAGAAACTGTGCCTGGGCTGGAAGTTCAGGCCCCATAATCATTAACAGCAGGAGCACAGGCTGCAGCAGGAGAGAACTGGTCCAGGATGGCTTGGGACCACTGACCCTTAGTGCTTCATGAGCCTCATATGGCCCTGGGGTAGGTACAGGGCACTCAGAGGTGGCAGGTGTGATGGCAGCCAGCAGGGTATGGACCAGTGCTACCAAAGCTGCCTGCAGAGTAACCATGGTCCTCACACCCCCTGGAGCCAGCTGTAAACACCTGGCCCTCCACCACACTGCAGCTGCTTGTAACATGTCCCTCTGCTCTTCTTCCCATGATCAAAAGAATTTCTTTTCAGACAAAGAACCCTGGAGCTGAGAGTGTTCGGTGGGATTCCTGGGGGATGCTGGACCTGGCTGTGAAGGCAGGAGGGTGCTCTGTGCAATGTGAGCCATGTCCTCCCCTCCTGCAGACCCCCCCGTGTGGCAGCAGCAGTGACAGAAGGATGGAGGAAGGGGGAAGTGACTCCAGTGTCCTGAAAACAGTCAGGCAGTTGCCAATTAGTCCAAATCACCCATCTGGCCCCGGGAAAGGCTGTTTAGAGACTAATCACTGCTGTAGGAAAGCAAGAAAACCATTCTATAATGCCTTTGAAACATCCCTGCTCTCATCAAAGTGTCCCTCCCTCCAGGGGCCCATTCAGGATTTTTATTCTGTAGTTTATCACAGAGTTATTTGGTCAAAACACAGAATGTTTTGAAGAATACATGAAGTAGCTTGTCAAAGCATTATGTTAAGTAGCACTGATTCCATTTGCTTTCAAGTCTCATTTGGTTCAGAGCAAGTGCAGAATGAGGCAAGCAGGCGTTGAACCAGGCTATTGTTAGCAAAGCTGCTTTGGCTAGGCAGGATTTTGCCTTGTGGGCATGGTCCCTCAGGGTCCCCTGTCCTCCAAACACCAATCCATAAAGTACAAAGGGCTCTTGCATTGGATAAAATCCAGACAGCACCTCCAGAGGCATCTGCTGTTGGGCCACTAGACCTGGCCTTCCTCCTGTGTCCAGTGCAGACACTCAGCCCAAGAGCCAGCAAGGCTGAGCTCAGAGCATGGGGTGACACCGTGGCTAAAAGCTGGTATGTTTTCTGCATGTATTTAGCTTCACCCATGGGCCAGGCTTATGTGTTTGCATTTTCATGGCTCATTCTCTTTTGTTGCTGTTTCTGAGCCATGCCAACCTGCTGTAGTGGAAATGAAGGTGTGCACTTGGATTGGCCCCACTCCACACCGTGGGCATCCCCAGGTTCTGTGTCCTTGCCTGTGCAGCTGTCACTTGGATTAAGGCACCTCCTGGTTAACAGGCTAATCCAGTGTGCTCACTACCACTCCACTTGCCATCTCAATTGCAGTTTTTCAGATACCAATAAAGCAGCAGCTCTGAGTCGTGGATGATTGTTCTACACCAGAGTGTAATTTGAAAGCCATTATATTTCATCTCTGAAATGCTCTACAACCAGGAACATAACTGTTAAAAAAGCTACTTTATTTCACACTAGATAAAAGCTTTGCAGAGATCTCTCACACTGATATTTTAGCTAGTGAAATGAAATGCTTCAGTAATACAATGATATTACTGTTAAAGCCACTTTATTTTACAATTAAAAGGTACCTGTCTCATTGCCAAGGATTACCATCAGACAAAAAGCTCTGTCTTGTTCTGTTTAGTGCTAGCATTTTAATTTAGCTTTTATTAGCCTTCAACTAAGTTCCAATCCACTCTCTTATGCAAAACAATATTAATATGCCTTACTAGTTCCACCCCCTCAGTGGAGAAGCCACCCAGTTCTCTGCATGGAAAGGTTGCTGTTGCTTAGAGATGACAGATTTCAGTGACTGATCCCTTCATCCATCTGGTATCAATCACACACAGCACACTGCACAGGGTGTAAGAGCTGAGGCATCTATAACCACTGGTTGCTTCTCAAACACTCAGTTATAGCACGTGGCCACCCAAAAAGCTCTAAGCTGTCATCTCTTCCAGTGGCCTGCACTCACAGCTAGAGCAGTGCCCACAGGTTTCTGTTCAGAAGTTAAGTGGCAGAAGACAGTTAATCATTATTCTGTGACAAGGAGTCCAGAGGTGATTTAGGGCTGGAGATGAGCAGGGTGGAAACCTGCAAGAGATCAGAAATCAGCAGGGGGGCTCTACAGTGGGGTGAGACATCCCCAAGCAGTGAGCAGAAGGCTGGATTCTTGTGCTGTCTCAGAGGTGGTTATTCCTCTCCTCCCACTCAGGATGTACAAGCTGAGTGTAGTCAGTTCTCCACCACAGCCCCACAGTGCTGCCTAGAAACACTGTGCATGACACCACTGCAAAAACATCTCATTAAGAGCTTCTTCCTTTGGCATGATGATGATACAAAGAGCAGAAACTGTGTAAAAGGAGCTGGGGTTGGTCTGAGTCTTGGCAGGCTCCTTTCTTCCAGAAAAGCAGCTTTCATGTTGTAAAAGCCAATTCTTTGATTTATGAAAATTCAATTTTCTATAAGGTTAATAAAGCAGCATATGCCAGAAACACACTTGTGCCTACCAAGGTGGTCACAGACTAGAGAACATGGGCAGAGAGGCCTAAGGAGCTGCACCAGCACCACCCACCCTTCCAACCCCAAGGACCTCTGGGAGATACTGTCCCACCTGCTGCTCTGGCTAATCAGGGCTGCAGGGCAGACTGGGAAAGGGGAGAGGCTATAAACCTCAGTGGCAGGGGAGGAAGAACCTTCCTGGAGGTGAGCAAGGAGCAGGGGAAGGTTGAGTGGCTGGGAGGCTGTGGCTCTCCAGCTCTGCCTGTGTGAGAGGTGGCCCTGCAGTCTCCAGATGATGCTCCTCGTGCTACCCAGAGAAAAGGATCCTCACCAGACCTTCTGCCCCCGGGCTCATCTCCTCCCTCAGCTCCCTGGCAGTGCTCATGCTGCAGAAAGGTAAGGCCTGTGACGTGGCTGTCATCCCCTAATGTAAGGGGGCTTTTCTCAGGGGTATCTCTGTTGGGTCTGTCATCAATCAGACTATGAGAGACAAACTCAGGTGCTGTTTGCAGTGTGAGAACAGTAAAGTGCTTTTCAGTAGCTTTGGTACTGCCTGCCCCTGTTCTACCCACTAACTAGTCCTCTGGCACGGGAGAGGGCGGAGAAGCTGCTAAGGGGCTGGAATGGTGAAGGTTTCAGCAAAGGTGTGAGAGGAAGGGATGTGAAATCCCCTGTGTTACACGAATGGGCCAGTGTGTGTGTCTGGGCACAGCAGAGACCCCTGCAGAGCTGCTGCCTGGATGTTGATGAGAGTGTTCAGGTCTAAGGGTCATGGCTTGGCTCAGGTAGGGTGCTGCAGGACTGCTCTGCCTCCTGGGAATCCCAGCCTGGTCCCTCTACCTGTGCAGGAGACTCTGCCATGGCTGCAACAAATAGAGGAAAACAAACTAATGAGGCATTAGGGCTAAACTTAGCTGCAATTAACACTTAATTACCATCCTGAAAACACTTGCTGTATTTTGCCAGGGCCTGGAAAGGTAAAACCAATTAGCTTAATCTTGTGTGGCAGAAGCCTTAAACTGCCTCAGATGCTTGTCATGGATGGGACTCTGGGAGTGTGTGGTGTTTCTGAGACTAGAGTATCTGGTGCTGAGCAGCCCTGCAGGGGGGCAGAGCCCTGCTCAGGGCACCAGGTGTCTGGGGAAGAGAAGGGCTGTGTGACACTGATGCCTTGTGCCAGGTCATCTGCTCTGCTCTTGATGCCCTTGTGCTGATCTCAGCTTTTTCAGCCTGCCTGTCTGACAGAGTGTTCTTCTCTGTGCCTGTAGCTTTGCTTTGTTGACTGGGATCCTCCCTTAATAAGGCAGATGGCAGTCACTAGTACAAGTTTTCTCTCTCATGTCCTCTCTTCCATAATCTCTGCTGTCTGCCTGTGTGCTTATCAGTGTAAGTGATGCTTGGACCTGTGACCACAGCACAGGATGGTCTCCTGCAGTACTGCTCCTTGTGATCTAGTGAATGTGATGACAGTATTTATGTGAAGGCCTTGGGTGAACTGACATGGCCCAGCTGAGAATCTAAAGAAAAGTTTGCACCAGCAGTCTGAAGACTGCTGAAATATTTTAAGGAGCTAGGATTGTTTTCTTTCACAGCCCAGGGCTGTCATTAACTGAGCATTTGGATGCTCTTCCAAAGAGGCTGAAAGGAAAAGCCCTCCAGGAACTGCAGCAGAACCAACTCCCATCCAAAACCAACAGATCCTGGCATGCAGCTACAGAGGTCTGTAGCAGGGCAAGTGCTCCAGCAGTCTCTACTTCCACATCTGAGGCTGGGCTTCAGCTGCAGAGAACCAAATAACTTCTTAGCAGCCTCTCCCACTATAATGAAGTCTAACCAAGAATCCCAGCAGCTGGGTGTTCAGCTTCTATCTTTTTATAGTGCTGATCACAACTCCAGCTCAGATTAACATGAAGCTGGCAGGAAAACTTAGCTCCAAGCATAACAACTCTGACAGGGCTTATAGGCAGAATACATCAGATGAATCTATGCAGTGGTTATCTTGGTGAGTTTCTTGTCTGTAGTAAGCAAGCTGCCTGCCTGGGAACACTGAGCTGTGTTCTAGAAGAATCTAATGAACAAGTCTATTAAATTTCTCTGCCTCTGAATTCTGCCACAGTGATAAATGAAACAGAGACAGCTGAAGGTGGTCACCCTGCCAGCTGCCCACCTGGTTCCCCATAAAATGACATCCATATTTCTCCTGAACCTTTATGATGCACAGCCTGGCACAGCTTTAAGTGTAAGCTGCTGTGTAAAGCCAGCCCAGCTGTCAAGACTGGGAGCTGCTGGGGTGCAGGTGAGGCAGGTTCTGTGTGGCTGTCCCTGCTGCCTCTGCTTCAGAAGGTTGCACTGTAGGATCATCACTTCCATCCTGATTTAAACTGGTGTCATGTCACACCTCAACACTGCCAGTTGGTATCTGGCAGCCCACAGGACTTGGTGTGGCCAGACTGCACCTCCTCACTGGAACATCATGTGGAGAAACTGCAGAGTGTGGAGGCTCTGCTTAAGAATATGGATGCAGCAAGAATGCTCAAGATTAAGAAGGCTGAAGTGAGAACCCACTTCTCATGCCAAGAACTCAGGCATTTCTGATGTGTGTCAAGATTTATAAAGGTTTATGCTCCTCTGGCACAGTGGCCTCTGGGGAAAAAAGACTTCTCAATTAAATTAAAGCTAAGAAATGTGGAGGTAACAGGAGAAACATATTAGTCTGGATGCCTGCCTCCTGTTTTTTCATCCCAGTGCTTGGATGGGCACAGCACCAGTTGGCTGTTCCCTTATGAAATGACTAAATAATCCAACAGCTGACTCCTTTCTGAGTGTTAATACCTGCTTAGGTCCAAGCTAGACTTTCCAAACAGACCTGAAATTTCTAGGCTTTGTAGAATCTGAAGTGCAAATTCCAGGGAAACTGATTCTGTGCCTTAAAGGTAATTAAAGGGAATGCCTTGGGGAATTGCTGGCAGCAGGCTGGCTGTGGGAATGACAGGCTTTGACACTTACTCCTACCATGTCCTTGTAGAACTTGCTACTCAAAATAGCAGTGTTTCACTAGGGTGCCTGACTGGCTGTGAAGTGCTGGGCTGAGGGTAGTGTTGCTTTGGGAAGCTAAGAGCAGTCTGTGTCCCCTCTGGTCAGGGCTAGCTGGGGAATGGATGCAGAACATGTGATGTTACCCCTTCACATAAAGCTGTCCATTCCCTGGCCTCCCAGGGTGAGATTTTCCAAGCAGAATCAGGAGCTTCACAGGAATGTTTTGTTTCACAAGAGCCATCTTCACCCCTAAGCCTGTACCCACAAGCTTGTCCAGCAAAGCTTTCCTGTGACTGTTGCAGTGTGTGTGAGCTCCACATCTTTCTTCACTTCCATTAAAGCCTTTGCCTGGCTAAGAGGAGAGTTTGGCTAGTTAGCTGTTCACTGACAGCCAGCCAGGAGCAGTGTGTCTAGGGAAAGGGGGACCCTGCTTAACTGGGGAGCTCTTTGGGTCCTCAAGAAGGGCTTTCACGTTCTCATGTTAGCTGCCACTTGACTTCTGCAGGAAGAAAAAACTTGTATTGTACCTAAGCTCCCCAGAGTGCTGAGAGGGCTCAAATATCTGCAGATGAATCCACTTCAGCAGAAAGTCAGCTCCACCAGAACGCTGAGTGCAGGAGCTCCAGAGGGTGCTGCAGACACCCAGGCTTGGATGGCCTGGGGCAGGGGCTGACAGCAGAGCAGACATGGTGCTGCTTCCTGGGAGGTGAGGAACATTGGGCTGTGCTGGGAGCTGTGCCATTGGGCTCTCAGAAACAGCAACCTGATGTGCCTGTCACAGCACAGTGTACTCATTCAAGAAGCAAGCTAATTTCATCACCTCCCTTGCCAGGGCAAGAAGAGGTAGAGGGATTAGTTTGAACTCTGACAGTCATATAATAACATGGTAGCTGAATGCAGCTAATAATCCACTGGGAGGATTAGCAAACTTCAAGTTGTCTAGCACTGCATAATGGAAAGCTAAGAAGAGCAGCTTCCCTGTTCTACTCTTGCGTTTGCATTCCCTCCAGTGGAAGCACAGAACATGATGAGACAAGGTTTTCCAGGCTGTTATGAAATGGGAACCTAACATGTGACTAATGGAGTACTGCTAGCAATCCTACAAGCATCCATTCAGACAGGAATATGGACTTAAGCTTTACTGTGAGAGTGCCAGGAGTATGGATTTAAGCTTTACTATGAGAGTGCATCTTAAATAGCTACTGCAGAAGAGCAAATTGCTATTTCAGAAGCCTAATGTTAAGACTTGTAATTCCAGGCTCTCTGGGAGTAATGTCCTCCAGCCTGTGTGCTCTGCAGCTTGCTCTGCTAACCTGTGGAGAAAACCACTGGACTCCTCCCAGGTTCCCTGCTATAATTCATACACAATTATCTAAAGAGCTCAGTACAAAACACAGGACAGGAAGATGCCAAGGATTAGATCTGACAACTAGAGCTGCTACTTACCCATACCACCCTCTCTCTCCCCACACACTCTAAGGACAACTTTGAGTGCTTGGCAGCAAGGTCTTTTTCCTGGGGCAAGAGCAGACTGGAGGCCAGAATCAGATACAGCAGTAGGAAGGGCAGTTTCAGATCTTCTATCAATTTACTAATGAGTAACTAGAGTAACCAGCTGTGTCAGCCTGGAAAACACAGAGCTGTGACTCCTCATCCCCCTCCCAGGTCCCTTCTGGAGTGGCAGAAGCAATGAGTAACAGCCTGCCTGTGTCTGGGCTGCCCCGTGCCCTGCTGGCTGCCACTGCCTGCTGCAGTGCTGGCTCATGCTGCCTCCTCCCATGTCCCAGGGCAGAGAGAGCAGAGTAGGAAATGTGCTGGTGCTTGTACCCAGCGACTTCTCTCTGGCTTCAGCAGAGATTTCCAGTGGCACACTGGAGTGCACAAAGGATGAAAGCTGCAGCAAACGTGCCCTGCCACCACTTGGCAGGGCTGCAGGACTCTTGTCCCTCTTGTAGTGCAAAGAGGCACTGCCACTGACAGTAAGAAGGTGGCAAAAGACTAGTTTCCACCAATAGAGCCTTCCAGCATTTCCTCCCAGTTGCAACTGGTGCTGCTGAGAGTCCATGGGAAAGACTCTAGTGGAGATGAGGCCTCTGCATGCAAATGAATGCCACATAAATAACCCCCATCTACCCACAGTTCCTAGGTTGTGTACTCTATGCGCTAGAATTCTCTTCAAAGACCTCCCAGTTCATTCTTTATGCTCTAATTAAGGAGCAGTGCCAATTAACTATCTTCAATAGAGGAGCATCTTCCGCTCAGCAGCCAGGAAGTGTCTGAATAAGATCCTGCTGTACAATAAGCACATGAAAAGGGGAGCCCTCCCTTTTTGGAAAGGGCTTCCAAGATTAAAAGCCCAGTATAGAATACAGGATGCCTACTTTAAAAATATTGTGTGTTAAGATTAACTGGTGGCATCCAGGAATGCAGAGAGGTTCCCCACATGCTCCATGTGGCACTCCAGGGTGCCACTGCACTGCCATGGCTCTGAGGGAGATGCTGTCGTGGCAAGAGCAGGTGTGGAAACAGAATGCAATGCTTTCTAGAAACTGGCATTAAAATGCTGTCTGTGTTTTCTTGCAAGGGTGTTATCCAGGCAGAGATCAGCAGAAGTGCAGTGTCAAAGAGGATGCTAAATATTGATCCAGATCAAAAACTACCCCTAGTTACACCAGCATCTCAACTGCCCTCGGAGTTCTCACCTATTGCCTTTGCTTCCTACAGCTGTTCCATAAATAACCAGGCAATTTAAACTGCTGCTGCTGCTGCCCTGAGTTCTGAGTGAGAGCTGTGCTAATAGTCTGAGCAGGCAGAGGCAGGGGGATGTCATTTCTGAGCTTGGCTGGAGCTGAATACATCAGCTCCCCAGCCAGTCAGTCACAGGCTATGTTTAAAAAGCACTACTCTAAATGAAAATGAGCAGGTTAAATACTGGGGAGGGGGGTGGAGAAATAGGATAATCCCTTCAAAGCTTTAAAGGCAAGACTCTCAAACCTGCTTCAGCTGATGTGAGACATATGAACAGCCTCAGAATTAAGACCCCTGCAAAACTTCAGCCAGACACAAGAGCTGCACTGCCTTTTGGGGCAGATACACTTGAACTGGCTGGAGATGAAGCTGGTGTGAGCTACCCACCCAGCAGCTACATCTGGTGAGCATTCCCAGGCTGCTCTGAAGAATAAAGGGCTAGAGGAGGAAGAGCACGGACTTGAGGAGGAACAGAAACTGTAAAATAGCATTGGAGGATGAGGGGGAAAGCAGCAAATTATCCATGAGCAACAGAATCCACAAAGTCTAGTCTGATGGGATTTACATCCATAAAATCTGCCATGCCACTGACATTTCAATATATAATAGCATAATACATTTGCAACTGTCACTGGATGTTAGAGCTTTTGTGGAGCAGATTGTGTACATCTCATTTTTCACACAAAAAAAACCCCAAACGGGCAGAATAAATCCCTTGGCTTCAAGGAGAATCCCCCTTACCTGCTCAGCAAAGACTGGGATTTCACATTTGAGTTCCACTAACTGATCCTTTTGCAAAGAGCAGGGGCTGGATCTATCCTAATACACCTTGGGAATTTCTGGAGAAGCTCGTTTACAGTCCTGACCATGCTGAGATAGGAGCAGCAGGCAGGAAGGGTTGGGAGGGGTGCAGAACAGTGCACTGCAACTCAGTTACCCCCATAAACTTCACCTTTTAATCCAGGTGGGGTTCAGCTCTTTGGACTTACCCGGATCCTCCTCATGGCTGCCACGATCTCCACACGGCTGTTGGGTCTGGGTACATCCAAGCTGCCAATGTACTGCAAGACAACAGGAGATGGCTGAGCTGGTGCACAAGTGAGTGGTGTGGGTGGCTTCAAAGCAATCAGCATCTCTCATTAATTTAGTCCCTGCTTGGTTATGTTTTCTCAGCCCAGGACATGACAGGAATATGTGTTTTAATGTTATCAAAGTGGTGGATTTCTCTGATCTCATCCAGGTTCTGGATGTGCCTTTGCCAGTGCTTTGCAGGGTGGTGTCTGCTGCTAGTGACATTCAAGTGACAATCCTGTCTGAAAACGGGACTGAAAATGGGTCTGAAAATGGGACTGTCCCTCCTTTGTCATTGCTCCCTACACCTGCTTTGCAAGGACTTGTAGCTAAAAGCACATAAGAGTTGGAAAGTTGCCAGGATGTGCAACAACTAGCTTTCCTGGAAAAGCCCTGTGAGTCTGGCTTAATTTTTTTCAGTCTGGACCATCTTGGCCCTGTTTGGGCAGCCTAGCTCAGTTGTCTGTAGAATCCTGGTAAACCTACCCAAATCTGCAGTCTGCACCAGCTGGTTTTAGGGGAGATGCAGCCCTAAAAGGAGCTGCCTGGTTGAGCTGTGACAGAGGCTGCTCTTGGCATTGGGTGTCTGTGTCTCGGTGTCAGCATCAGCTCTTGTAGGGCCTCAGGGGCTGAGACACAGGCAGGTGGCAGAGACACAGATGGAGGTGGCACCTCTGCCTGCACCACCACACCTACAGCCTTCTGCAAGCTGGCTGCCTGCTCTCTTGCTGTGATGTCAGTGGGCTGCTAGGGAAGACCTGCAGGCAGATAGCTTGTTGCTGCTCCTCTGGGCTGTTCCCTGCTCTGCCTGTACTCTGCCCTTACACTGGGTTGTGCCACAGCAGGTGCTGGTGGTGCACCCCTTGGTGTGGTCTGGTGGTACCTGTGGCAGCACACCCACAGGAGGAGCTGCCAAGCAGAGGAGGCACAAGGCTGCCAGCTCAGCCTCGGCAATGAGGAAACCATGAGTGTCCTGGACAGTCACTCAGTGTGTGGAGCAAAGGGCCATTAATGGTGTGGTTCACCAGGAAAGACTGGCACACCAAGGGCATGTTGGTGAGGGCAAGGAAAAGGCCACCAGAGTGAAAGGGTGAGCTGCCCAGTGAGAGACACTGGTGTCCAACCAGCCTGGGCTGGATGTGGTCCTGCAGCCAAGGGCAGGGTGCTGGGCTTGGTGCTGGTGGGCTCCCAGTGGGGTCTGTTGCTCCCTCAGTGTAACAGCCCATCCCTGCATGGCTGTCATGGGCAGCTCAGTGGGGAGGGTGGTTCACAAAGCTTAGTCACCCTCTCCAAGAGCATTTGGTTCATGAATTGTCTGGTTTTTGAGCGTGTGGTTTCAAGTTGTGAGGTTTTCTGGTTGGTTTATTTGGAATTTGTGTGCCTGTGGAGAGGGGAGGAGGGAGAAGGGGCAGCTAATCAGGAGGTCCCTGCAAACATTCAGGGTAATAACATAAGAACAGAGACAAAAATATGTTCCCAGGAGCAGCTCCACGGCTACCCTGTTACTGACAAGAGTTCTGGGTTTGTTTCTCTACTGCAGTGCTTGCAGCTTGCTATGGGTTTTATCTTGGAAAAAACTTCTGCTTAATGGGGCTTTCAGAGATGATCTCTCCTGGCTCAGTATTTACTGCTCTTTTGCCTGCCTTGAAATAAACACCGCAAGCAATCTGAAAGGTCATCTGGCTTTTCTGATGCTTCTGTAAATGCCTTTGCAAAATGACATTTTTCAGAGCAGTTAAGTTCAGCTATAGCCTTTGGTAAACCACAGGAGCGTCAAACTGCTCAGCCCAAGAGAGCCCGAGGGCAGCAGGGGAGGGAGGACAGAGCCAGGATTTCCCTCTGCCCTGCCGGGGTGGCAGATCTGCATTGCTGCAGCTCTGGGGTGTCTCTGGTGTGCAGGGATCTCCCTCCCCACTCCCTGGTGCCGTCAGCGCAGTCACAGGTAATCCAGAGAAATTCAGCACAGCCAGCTGGCCTTTTGTCTGCCAACGGCAGAGCTGCAGCAGGGAGCAGGCCCTGCTCACAAAGAGCCATTAATGGGTGGGGGCAAGAGCAGAGCTGGCGATGGAGCCACAGGAGATTCTCCCAAGCTCCCCTGCTCTGGCCTCGCTGCTGTCTGGGTGCTCGTGCTCCTGTGCAGGGCCCTGCCAGCTCACCAAGCTCTGCACAAACCTCCACGTGCGGCTCCCAGCACTGAAGTGTGGCCCTGAAAATTACAGGGCAAGACAGAGGGTTTGGTATGTGGAGATGAGAGGCTGTGGTCGGAAGGAATGGCTGGTGAGAGGCACCTGGCAGGCAGCGCCAGCCTTGTCATTGTGGGAGCTGCAGCTGACTGATGTGCCCACAGAGAGTGTCCTAATTGGAAGAGACAGGCTCCAGAGCAGGGGACTAAGGTGATGCAAAAACCCCATCTCAGACCCACACACCAGCGTGTGAATAGCTCTGTGGGCCTGAAGCTGTCAGTGTACAGAAGCCCATTATCACTCAGTTAAAGGCACAGTTGCTTCACCTCTTTTAAAAAGCAAATAAGGGGTTGGGTTTTTTTTTTTGTTCTCGGCACAGTCTGCAGCACAGCAAATGTTAATTTAAGAAACAAATCAAAGATTAATTGATTTTCTCCCCCAAGGAAGAGTGATTTTTAAAATACATGCTTAACTGTCTATTCAGATCCATCCTATATCCTGCTTAAATCTTACAGCCCTTTTAGCAGGAAAAATCAAAAGGCACAAAATCCGCATTTCAAAGCTTTATTTGAATATATATATTTATATATATATATCCATCCCTTCTTTTCAGCTCGGGAGACAGCAGGCGTGAATTCCATTTCTAATCTCTGTTAGGCCACCTGCAAAGAGGGGAAGGGAATCCTAGAGTTGCTCCAGCAAAATGCAATTCCTCTTGTCAGCTGAATTATAAACCCATTCCCTGTGCTGTCTACGGAATGTCAATTCCAATGGAGTCTCTTTCTGGGGGCAATGCTGAGCTGCCAGACCGTCCTTCCTGGTCAATACGACATCTCTGACAACGTCAGGATTTCTTTCTGATACCTTCTGATTTTCTGAAGCTTGCTCTGTGTTCAAACCCCTTGCCCCCCCGCAGCTTTTCATGCAGGGAACAGGTCAGATGGAGTGAGGCACTGACACGGTTTTAAGCAGCAGAGAAGTCTGCTGGTTTCCAGGGGAATGCAGAGCTGGTACCTTGCTGCGTTCCTGCCCGGTGGGGGATAGGACAGGAGGCAGATATGGCACAGGCAGTACCCACTGTGCTGTCAAAGAGGGGTCTTTCCAGACTGGTTCTCAAACACAGTGCACAGTGCAGCTTCACAGGATGAAACAACTCGGGGGAGGAAACGCTAGGAAAAGAGCAAGAACCTGTTTGATTGCGATAATGAAACATAAGGCTCCCACCATTGCTTGGTGTTTTCCTTACACTGCCTCAGATCTGGCACACGGGTACATGTCCAGAGGTGCTTCCAGAGCTGTAGGAATACCTGCTGGGCAGGGCTGGTGTGTGCACAGCGAGCCCCGGGCCCTATGGCCAGCACATGTCCCCCGGTGGCAGCTGCACCCGGGGTCGGTCTGCAACAGGCGAGGGCCCGGCGCTGCGGGGGGAACCTGCCCGGGGAAGCTTCTGCCAAAGCCCCCGGGAGCCGGGAAGGGGCGAGGGGCTCTGACGGGGGGTGTACGGGGATGGGGGGGGGCGCCCTGCTGTGCCTCCCCGACCGAGGACCCCTCCGGGCCCGCTGCCGCCCGGGGCTGGGAGAGCGCGGCCGGGGCTCACCTTGGCCTGGAAGTGGATGCCGTGCTGAAAGGCCTCCTCGTTGTGCAGCGGGACGCGGGAATCGCAGCCATCGTCCACCAGGTTGTACCGGTTCTTCACCGGCATGGCGGCGGGCGGGCGGCCGCCTCAGGCCGCGGCCCCCCCGGGCATCCCCGCCGGCAGCGCCCGGCCCCGGCCGAGCCCCGGGACAGGGGTACGGGGCTGCCGGTGCCCGAGCCCGGCCGCGTTTTGAATGAGCGTCCGCGGGTGCGAGCGGGGCCCCGGCCCTCGCCGCGGCGCCATTGGCCCGAAGTTCCCTCATGTGATGCGGGGGGCGGCGGGAGCCCGCCCCGTCCGCGGCCGCCCCGCCTCGGCCCCGCTGCTGGCCCCGGTGCCGCCGGGAGCCTCGGCCCGGCAGCTGCGGCGAAGCGCAGCGCCTTCACGGGGCCGTTGCCGGCTGCGGCAGCGCCGAGCTTCCCCGGCCCGACCGGCTTTAGCTCGGCCGTACTCCCCGGGCCGGTGCTCCGGGCCTTGCGGCGCCTTCCTGCGGGTAACGCCGGGTTCGGCGCCCGGTGAGAGCGGGCCAGGGGCCTCGGGAAGGAGCAGTGCTCCGCGGGTCTGGAAGGGAGGTTCTGCCTCGCGAAGTGTCTATGGGCTGGACAATAAACCCCATGAGCGTTGCGATAAAGTTTGGCTTGCGGAGGTTCTGTTTGGGGCTGAGCTGACCCACGCGTGCCGTGTCATACAGAGCAGCAATACCCTGTTGTAACCTCCCGGGGCACAAAAACCCCGGTCCACGGGTGTCAATGTATCGCGAGGAAGTGTCTCAAGCCTGCTTTGGAGCAGGTGGTGCAGCTCTGGCACAGTGCTCTGACCAGAGGGGTTACTGATGGCCCCTGCCCTTAATGGACCTGTTGGCTTTTCCGGACGGGGTCGGGGAGGCTGTGTCGTGTCAGCAGCACCTGCTCCATTTCCCCTGTTAAAAATAACAAAAGACAGTGTTTGCAGTGACCTCGGATCTCTCCACAGCTCCTGTGCAGCAGCAGTCACCTAAAGCCGTGATGTACGTCCAGTGTTCAGTGTGACTGGCAGCTCTGTTAGTAATCAGCACATGCCCTCTTGTCAGCAGCCTGTCCACCCAGTGACTCACTGTGCTGTCAGGGTGCTGCTGTGGGCACAGGGTGTTACTGCTGCACCCCTGCACTCTGGGGGTTCTTCATGGCTGGGGTGCAGAAGAGCACATGCTGCTCTGGGACGTCCAACGTGCCTGAGCTCTCTAAGGGATGAGGCTCCAGCACAGCAGGGATGGCAAGACCCAAGACTTGTTTTAGTACAGCTGCTGTCTTTGCCCTTTGCAGGAATGATCAGACATGGGAATTGTGTGGAATCCAAGGGGTGGAGGCTTATGTGTGCTCTGAGGGATCTCATCTGTGTTCCCCGGAGTTGTTTTGACTGATCAGTTATAACTTTTTGTGATACAAATGGCTCCCCAGCAGATGCCTGGCCACTGTTGGACACCACCTTTTGTGGGGCTCTCATGTTAGCAAGAGAGAGAATTCTGGCCACAAACGGACATTGCCCAACTCCCTGTTTCCATCTCGGGCACATAATCATCCAGAGTTTCTTGGCACCTCGGAGTATTTGTAAGTCAGTGGGAGATGGGTAAGAGCCAAAAATCTAGAAACTTATAATTAAGAGAGGGGGAAAAAAAGCCCAAAGAATGGTTAGTGTTTCACTGACTGTGAGCCTACACGTCCAGGTATTTTGTGGTATTAGCAGCTCAGTCTGGGACTCATGCTGGGATGGGTTCTATGGGCAGCTCCTGTCTTCCCTGAGTGTTTCTGTTCTCAGATAGGCTTCTTTGGATCTTTTTTTTTTTTTCCTTCCAAGTTATAACATTGCATTGCTCTTATTTACATATTCACATATTTGTTTCAGATATGTAAATACATAAATGGGTTCCTGTCTAGTAAATAATATGAATTGTGTTTTGTCCAATGTACAACTCAAGATAAGCATCTCACCTGCAGGTTCATTAGTTCTTCGTTGTGATGGTTATTTGTGTGACCTTTATGCTGTTGTCTGGTGCATACTTGGAATATTTCATGGCACTTTTCTTATCTCAGACAAATCTGGATTTAAAAAAATACCTGTTGACCTGAATAAGTAACCTAGATTTTGTCTGCAAGTGCCCTTGGACTGATTGAGCAAAATTCAGTCCTTGGGTTCTCCTAAGCCCAAAAAAAAGAGGAGATGCCACCCAGTCAGCCTGTTCTTGTGCTTCCTTTGATGCCAACGCCAGCAAAGCTCAACTAGTAAGGGAAAAAAAGCATGAACACAGCCACTGCTGGTGAGTGTCTGCATTGATTCTGCAATAGTGCATATGAAGTGAGACGTGCAGGAACCTGCCGTGGTGCTGAGCTGCTCAGAGTTCCTCCCAGTTACCCTCCCACTGCTACAAGAGCATTCCTGTGTCAGTGGGAGCACAAGGACTTTGCTTGGGATAGTTACTCTCTTTTTTTTTTTTTAATGTCAAAGAAAGAAGTGGATGAAATAACAAGAATGGTCTTTTTATTTCTGTTCTGGTGCTCTCCAGTATCCCGCAGATTGTAAAATCCTCTGGGTAGGAGGAAAAACACCTCATGGGAATCCTGAGAAAGTAAGGCAACTGTGATCTAATAAAGCTTGCAGTGCCAGGCTGTGTTAGATCACAATTGAAAGGAGGTGTTTAATATTCCATGTTCATTAACTTCCATGAACTTTGCATAGGGCTTAGCTCTTCTAAGGTTAATGGCTCAGATCTGTGAGAGTTGAGTTTGGAGGCTGCAAAACTTAAAAAGCTGTTCACTTTTTAGCTTGTTTGTTGGGGAAAAAAAATATTTCTTTGCCTCCATTGAAAGCAAGCAAGCTTGTCTTTTCTTCTGGGTACTAAAACTGGGCAACTATGTGAAATTAAAAAGTTACACGGTACATGGTCACGGATTTAACATAAACAGACCCCTACTAGCATCACCCCTTCCTGGCATGAGCACTTAGCCAAACTCCATAGTGGCTGTTTGCATCAGCTGGAGGTACTGAGCACTAACTCCTTTGATGTGCAAAGCACACATAAAGTCCCATTTCTCTGAACACAGTAGGAGTGAAGCACCAAAGACAGCTTCTTGGCTCACAGCTTCAACTGTTTTTGCAAAGAACAGGTTTATATCAGCTTTCTTTTTCAGGCTCAGGCTACCAAGATTTCTTCTCTCTCTCTCCCATGGCTGCAGGTTTCTGTCTGTGCTGAGATCTACCCTGCACAGCAATCCTTCCTCCCATATAGCTCCATTCTTTGGAGAGACCTCAAGCATGGTGTAAATCAGGTTGTATTATGTGCAGGGTGTTCTTTAATGGTTTTGTTGGTTTGTGGTGGAGTTTTGCTCCCCTCTAATCCTGTGGGGTTTCTTCCAAACCCACCTTCACCATGCAGATGAAGGCATTGCACAGGCACTGCCTGCTTTCCATCCTTGCTCTTGATGCCAAGGAATTTTCCTTCCTTCTGCTAACCATTTTAAGCACTTCTGCACAGCAGAGCTGCAAAGATTTGAAATGATAAATAAGATGTGACTGAGCAAGAACAACCAGACAGACCTCCAGCAATGGCAGACAAGACCTCAGTTACAGGAAATCACTTCCATATCATGTTGTAAGATCTGAGGATCTGCACGTGGTTGCTATCTTGGCAGATCTGGCTTTGTCGTGAGGCTTCATCAACATTCCCAGTGCGTGTTTGTGCCGGTGCAGTTTTCAGAGCAGAGTCCCTGGTGTGCTGTCCTGCCGCAGAGTTGCAGTGCCCACGGGGACCACTTGGAGATGGAGCAGCTGAATTCCCCACCATGTATCCTTCAGTGAAATGAACTGATACTGAGTTTCCTTTTAACAGGGGAAAACAGGACCAAATCAGAACCCCCCAGCTGCTGCCAAATCTGAGCTTTTCTCACGGGTAAATTATTAGAGATGGATGAAGTAGCTCAGAAATGTTAGGATGTGCAGTTCCTCTGGTTTGCTTTACATCAAAAGTCTCCATCACTCACGATCACTAGGTGATAAACTAAAATCTTTAACCAGGTGAGCCTATAAATGTCCTGTAAATGCTGCTGTGTGCTGAAAGAAGGGGGCAAGAAGAGATAAATTGGGTGCTGCTGAGTGATAATTGTGTGATCTCCCCCTCTTGTACTGGGGATTTGAAGAGAACAGAGGAACTCACAAGTGAAGTATTTGAGAGTGTGTCTGAAGCTGCCGTGTGAGGTGAACTGAGACAATGCAGGGAGGCCCCTCTGTTGGTGTCATTTGTGTCCCCTGTCGGTCCAGGGCTGCTCGGTGAGCTGACTCCCCGGGGTCTGTGTTGCTGAAAGAGAAGCAGAAGGTGTCTCGCAGGGTGAGCTGGGCAGCAGGGCTGGGCACTCTGCCCGTTGGACTTGCAGGGCTCTTTCATGCATGGCCAGCTCCAGAGTTCTCTGCAGCAGGGTAAAATGTCATCTGCAATTACACGTATCAGCATCATCCTCTGTCATGCAAATCCCCCCACCCCAAGTATGCAGCAAATGTTTCCTTTGCATATGTAGGTCAACCACAAATCTCCAGTGGTCTAATGTAAACACTGGGGGCATAGCTTGATGAATATGGGTTTAAACTCAGCCTGAAGGACACCACCACCACTGACATTTACCACCCGGGGCTGTTCATGAGATAAGTTTCCTTCTGACGTTTTGTTTTATAAAGAGTTGCCTTCCTCCTGATTTGTGGCAGTACAATGAGAGAAGACACCCCCATTGCAAAGGGAGATGTTAACTTCAGACATGGATGGATAGTTCTTAATGAGTAACCTTCTTTTTTATTTGATTTTATTTTTTACAATAGTTTGAAGAATGTGTTCTTTTTCAAAATGGTAATTGAAGTGTTTCTGCAAAGAATCCTGATTTTGCCACGGGCAGGAGGCCAGTTTTGTATCATATTTTAAGAAGATTGTATGTTCTTTTTGCAGATTGCATGCTAGTTAATGTTTTCTTTGCCCTGGTTATCTTTAAAACAGAAAAACATAGAAAAGAATCAATTTATTGTCCTTATCACGTGAGATAAAAGCTTGAAATTTTGATCCAGACTTAGTAACCAAAAAAACTTACTAGAGGAAGTAAAATTTATGATTTAAGAAAAACATTACATATTAAACTCCTCGGTTTGCTGTGTTCTCATGTACAGCAGGAGCTGGCAGCACAGCTCACTTTCAGCTGCTTGGATCAGCACGTTATTGTGATGAAACTCGTGCTGTTCAGTTGATAACTGTCTGGGAAAGGCTAATTCTAAGAATTAGGTTCTCAGTGAGAATATTCCAGTTAATACATGCAGAGAACCTGCTGCCACAGTTCTGGCTGCTCCTGGAGTGATACTCCAGTGTGTTACCCATCAGTGGTCTTTGCATTGTTAACAGACTTATCCTTGGATCTGGTTGCCATGGGAAGGGGTGTATTTGCACACACAAACATCAGATTAACCATGCCATGGTTTAATCACCCAGTGAATTATGATTCAGGATAAATGAGAGTGAAGCTGTTGGCCTAAGAGATTAGTAAAATACTGTACAATTAAACAATGTCCTTCCTCATCAAGTTAGACTAGCACCTAAACTGCTTTTATTAGTTAAGCCAGGATATCAGTTATAACAAAGCACAGGGACATTGCATTAGGAGTCAGATTGGGGCTCTCAGGAGGCCAAAATACTGTGAGATTGGAATGGAAGTATCTCTTGATACCATGCTGATAAACCTGCACCAGTACTCTGCTGAATTCCCTCCTGAGTAGGACAGCACACTGTTCTGCCTTGCCTACAACTACCACTGCCACTGTGCCACTGGAAGATGACTCAGAAAGAAAATCCATTGATATTTTTCCCAGCAAGGCCTAACAGATGCCCAGCTCTCCTGGTCAGAATACATGCTCTTGTTCACTTGTTATCACAGGATAGTAACCCTTTGTTTTGAACAACTGCTCCCTCTGAACAAAGGGTTTGGGAGATAAGCTTGTATTTAGGAGCACACAGTAAACTGAATTTCCCCTCTCCTCACGGGAGATATGATCTCAAGTTTTGTGTATTTTCTCTCCTGATGCTAGACCCAGCTCACAGCATCCAGCAGGATCCACTCTCCTCCTGCATTACCTTGCTACCTTATTACTACCCAACCTATACTTTACTCCCCTGCCTTGCAGTACCTGAACACCACGTACAGCCTGACTTCATGCTGCACACTACAGACCATCTCTATTTATCTCAACATGAAATGAAGGTTTTATCCCTACAATACAGTGCAAACCAGGTATCTGATGTATTACAGCTTCTTTGGAAGAGAATCAGCTAGTACATTATTATCCTGTGAGAAATACAGGTATAAAATAACTAGATATTAAAAAGATTTCTCCTATGCAATCATTTTGTGTGGTGTTTCCCACGCTCCAAAGCTTCTTAATGCCTTGACCCATCTTAACTATTTCCCTGGCTTGTCTTCAGCACTGCTGACAGTGGTAAGGATAAATCTCTAATACGTGATAAAAAAATGTTCATCTGGGGACCTGGCAGTAAAACAAGAGCCAGTCTGAGTCAGGTCACCAATTTAATTCACACTCCAGCTGGCAGACACCAACATCTGGGGGTGGTTGGTGAGACAACCAGCGTGTGTCCTTCAATGATGGACACTGGAAAAAAGACACCACCCAGACAGATGAGTCTTGCCAAAGGTACAGGCTCCCCTGGGCTCCTGCTGGCACTGGGAAAAGCTCCCAAGTTTTTAATTAAGAATTGTCACAGCTATTAAAAAAATAATGCACATCATTTAATAGCAACCTGACAGCAACCAAAAGCGAGCTGCATGACTTCAGCCCTCCTGGTCACTTCACACTGCAATGAATTAATTAGTTTCTTTGTTACCTTCAAGGGTAAGTGGGAGAAGATGGGTGATGCACTGAAAAAATAGGGGTAGTGGTAGGACTGCAGGTGAAGCTCTAGTCAGCTGTTGAAATAAGATGGTATCTTGGTGATTCAACTTTCTTTTTTATAAGTTGACTTGTGGAAAGGGTCCACACGTACAGAGAATCAGCTCCTGGCACATCCAGCCTTCTGTCTTGGTTTCTATAAAATATCAGGGAGCCTGTGGGGGGAAAGTGGGATATTAATCCGGATGTTCCTAAACCTGATTTAGCAGGGTAAAAGATACATTCACATCTCCTGCTGGCCCAAGGAGTTCCACAGCAGCTTAGCCTTGACATTTGAATTTTAACTGGCAGCTAACTGCAAGTCCCAACTCTTTGCTGCATTTATATCTTGCTTTGATTTAAACGATTTCTTCTGACGCTCGATTTCAGTCCAGCTCTGTATCAGAAGCACGAGTGCAGTGACAGCTCCCTCGTACCGAACCCGCCTTATTCCAGCCTTTTTCTTTCCAAACCTTGCCTGTGGAGCCCCTGGATCCCTGGCAGGCGGGCGGGATTTCCCGGGGCGCAGCGCCACCGCCTGCCCGAGCCGTTCACTGCCCCTCAGACAGCGGCCGGGCCGCTCGCACCTTCCCCAGCTCACCGTGCTCGGCTCACCTGAGAGATTCGCTAACTCTTGGCAGGACAAAACGAGCGGGTTTTGTATATTCTCGCTCTGCGTTTGACTCGCTTGGGCAACGCAACTCCAGAGGTTAAAGCGAGTCCAGCAGCATGGTGTTCAGCTGACACTGCGCTAAAAGAGAGATCGTGAGACACCCGCCTGGGCAGATGTTCTCAGCGCACCCGGAGGGGTTTCGGGCCGCAGGGCACTCCGGCCAACATCCCCCGTGCTCCCCTCGGAGCGAGGCCCGGCGCTGCTCTGACCGCTGCACCCTCCGGCCAGGGCTTGCCAGGCGCCTTAAAGGAATTCCATAACATACAGAAAACAAGTGGGCATTAGTGCAGGGAATTAATTCCCTTGTCATTACCGCACAGGGGAACTCAAGAGCCGAGCCGCGGTGTCGGTGCGAGGCGGAGAAGCGGAGCTTTGCCTGAGTGACAGCACCAATCCCTCCGCGAAAATCACCGCGCACGATTGAATTTCTAAACCCGCGGGAAGGGTTTCGGTGGCAAAGGCAACAAAAGACGTGCGCCGACGAGCCCTGAGGCGCTGAAGGCTGTTGAGGGGCGGCCTCCGCTTCCCGCCGCCTGTTCCCGCCCAGCGCCGCCCGCTTCTAAAATGGCCGCCCCGGGGCCTCCCCCAATGGCCGCCCCGCGCCCTTCCCCAGGGGCCGCTCCGGGGCGGTGCTGCCCGCTCTCAAAATGGCCGAAGCGGCTTCAGCGCGTCATTGACGGCGGGGCGGAGTGAGCGTCTTCCCCGCCCTGCCGCGATTGGCCCTTCACGCGCCCCGTCCGCCGCTCCGCTCTCATGGCAACGAGCGGGGGCGGCGGCGGCGGCGGCCGAGGCAGCGCCGCGGGATGGAGCCGGCCGGGGTCCCGCCGCAGGGCTGCGCCCCGGCCCGGGAGGCGGAGGAGCCTCCGGGATCCCCGGCTCTTCCCGCCGAGGAGCCGCAAAGCGGCCAGCCCGCCGAGGATACCCCGAGAGAAGGGGAGACTCTCACCGAGGCCGTGCCGGAGCAAGTGCGGGGCCGCCGCGGTGCCGGCCCGCAAGGCCCGGCCGGGAGGGGCAGGGGACGGCGAGCCCCGGGCCGGCGCGCAGGGGAGGAGGGCGGCCGGCGGGCCCGCGTCACGGTGGATAGCTCCAAGGCCAAGACCTCGCTGGAGGCGCTGAAGATCAGCCTGCGGCAGCTTCGCTGGAGGGAGGTGAGCGCCGCGCACCCCGGCACTCGGGAGGCTCTTGGGGCCCTGCCCCGGGCCGCCTTCCCCGCTGGCCCCCGCTGCGGCAGGGCCCCGGCCCGGCCTTTCCCCCCGCTGCCCTGCCGGCGGTGCTGGGGAAATCCCCCCACTCCCGTTGCCTTGGGGTCTGCCTCTGGCACGGCCTTGCAATTTCACCCCCCCACCCCCTCCTGCCTCCCCGAAGCAGCTCCTGTAGCCCGGGGCTCATCCCGGCTGCTGTCAGCTCCCGCTGGGGTTATTTCTAATTCGATGTTAAGTCTGGTGGATGATTTGATTTCGTGACTAAGAGCGCTATCAGCAGTTATGCAAGCCAAAAGAGGGGTAATCGGATATTGTGCTTCCAAGATTAAACAGATTGTTGGAAAGGGCAAGCAAGAAGCCTACCCCCGTCTAGAAATGTTTGGCTTGTCGTGTCCGTTTGCATTTCTTATTCTTTCACCCCTCCCTACCCATGGGTACGTGACATAAGGCTCATGACAGTGGAAAAAAATGTTATGACCTGATAGATCAGCTGTTTGATCCGATTGCCACTGGATCTGCATCACAGATTATCTCAAAACCTGTCAAAGAGCCCTGTGTATGAATGAAATCGTATGAAACCACCTAATAAAGCACATGCAACAGGCTGTATTTAGCTTTTCTGTATCACTCTGTAGTTAAGATGGGGGTTTGGTGTGTGTTCCTCCCCAGCAGCTTGAGTTGTGTTTGTGCTGTGAGGAGTTCAGTGCCTGTTGATGATGAACTGGAGTGATGATGTTATGGGAGCTGGCACAAAACTGATGCTCCTTATTTCTGAAGAGAGTTCTAATGTATATCTTGCTCTAGATGCTGGATTGTTTTCAAGCTGTTAAGATTTTCTTTCCATCATAACTTTATGAATGGCTTTAGAGAGGTTGAGATGGCTTCTTGGAGCTTTTCAAGGAACTTCTGTGAGAAAATGGGTGTTTGTAACCCCTTTGGAAGAGGGAGGCTGGAGGGGGCATGAAGTGGAAGGATAAAAGCTGAGGCTGAACAGTTTCTTTGTGTGCAGGGCTGGAGCACAGCAGCGTGATCTCTGGCACGTGCTCCTCTTGACAAAGCTGCCTTTGGGATGCCCATTCCCAAGATGCTAATATTTCTGTGCACCAGATGCCTTTTTAGCAGAATTAGTATGGGCCTGGGGCAGGCAGTGTGTTCTGTGCTGTTCCTAACCTCACAGCTAAATGCTGTGAATTTATTTTCTAGAGGATTCAGTGGCAGTAACTGTTGCCTGTGGTTATTCACAGTGTCCTAAATACCTGACACACAAAGACACATCTGCTCTGTGCCAGGCAGGGCAATGCTTCTCATCCCCTGTCTTCATCAAATTGTATTCAGTGTTTTTGGTACTGAAATCCCCTGGGAGAGCTTTAAAATCTCGTTGCAGAAATGCTCCAGTTCTCCACTCCTGCACTCAGCAAAGCAGTAAGGAAACCCCAGAGGCATGAAATTCACCCCCTGTGTGCTCCTCTGCTAGCCCTCTGTGGAGTGTCTGTCCAGCAGCCTTGCTGTGTTTGACTTGGTGACACTTCACACTGAATTTCTTCATTCTGGGGTTGAGTTTTCTGTTCTGAGAGCCATACTCACTGCTTAATTGATATTTTCCTCCTTTTCCTTGCACTTGCTGCTCTGCCCCACAAGTTGCCTTGTTCCACATGCTCCTCTCAGATACCTGCACTGCATTAATATCAGCAGCCTCCTTCCTGCTCCCATCCCCCAGCAGCAATTGCTTTGGCCTTTACTTCATCTTCCTTTGTTTACTGTCTCCCTCAATATCTTGCCTCCTCCATCCATTACTTCAGTCAATATTTTTCATTTAGTCTGTTGCTTCTTCTTCTTCTGGCCACTTTGTGCTCTTAATATAAAAGAAGAGGTCTAATATGGAATTTTGTGATGCTCAACTGTGCCTTCTACATGGCCAATAATTCATTCCCTGTAAACAAGTCACTGTAATCTATTGCTGTGTATTTTTCAGCTTATCAACAGGTTTAAATGTGATGTTACTGTTTGTCAAATATTTTCTTGTATGTCTGTTAAATGTCTTTTTTTGTTTGTTTGTTTGTTTTGTTTTGTTTTGTTTTGTTTT
>JAOEGS010004121.1:99339-167102 GCA_025447755.1 Corythornis vintsioides
GTCCTGTCCTGAAAATACTGAACTGCAATGGTCCTGTCCTGAAAATACTGAACTGCAATGGTCCTGTCCTGAAAATATTCTTAGTTTTGCAACCAAAACACAGAGCATCTTTTCTTTGGAGAGTCTCAAGGCTGTTTTTGATCAGTTTATGCTTCAAATGAGTGTTTGGAAAAGCAAGGAGTGGCCAGTGCTTCAGAACTTGTCTCTGTCTCTTGCAGTTTCCCTTCGGCCGGCGCCTGCCATGTGATATTTATTGGCATGGGGTATCCTTTCATGATAATGATATCTTCTCAGGTCAAGTCAACAAGTTTCCAGGTACCTTACTTCTCTTTCTATTTTTTTTTTTTTTTTAAGATTTAAAAACATGATGATTCTGACTGTTTCTGCATTTCTCTCTTTGTTTGGTTTTTAAAATGTGAATTGTCTGCCTAATCAGCTGATAGTATTTTTAGCATATTGCTATTTTGGGTAGGAATATCTGATTGGGTACCTTGATTTCTGAACTGAAATTTCTGAACTGGTTTGGAGAGAATGCTTTTGGTGAAAAGAATGCTTTGTATGTGTGAATTTGGGAAGATAGAGTGTTGGGCTATAATTGAAATGTATGTTATCTGTTTAGATGACTGCTGCATCTTTGGATGTGGTTTGGATTCAAAGTGGAAAGATCTGTTTTGGTTTGTGGCCTGTCTCAGAGAGAAGCTCCAAGCACAGCTCCTCAAATGGATTTTTTAATATTGAAGAGTTCATGTCAGCCCTCATCTTATGATGACTCTTCTACCTTTTTTAAGCTCCTTTTTTTTCTCCTTTAATCCCCATTGAGATCTCTCTAAATAAGAGCTTAGCTATTGACTTATCTAAGCCCTTTACTTCAGATTTATTGCTGCTGTTAGTATGCTGTGAGAATAAGAACCCTCAGATATTGAACTTTATGCTTTATTTACCCTGACTTTCTGCTGTCCATGGGAAGTTCACATTCAAGTATTGGATTGTGTAGTTTTCTGATGGTTTAAATCCATGTTAGATGAATGTTGTCCTCTGTATGCTGACTTCTGGTTTGTAAGTGGCCTGTAGAATAGGGAAAACCAGACTCCTCCAGAACTGGCCTTGAGTTCCAGGAACATTGTGCTAACTTGATAGTGGGTTTTACTAATTTCTTTCTCTTGAAGAAGTCTTGATGCTTCTCTTAGTCACTTGTGAGAGATTCAAGGCATCTGAAAGGATTGGTCCTCAGAAGGACAGAAAATTTTCCATAAAATTAGCATTTTAGTCACATTCCCACTGGATGTAAGACTTCAGCCAGTGTGTTCCCTGACACTTGCTGGCCTGTTTGTACCTCTGGAACCTCGTGGCCAAATGGAGGTTTTCAGGCACAGCCTGCAGTTCCTGTAGGCTCTGTGGGAATGTGCTGCTGGTGTAGCTAAGGAGCCCACAGATGATGCTCTCACTGAGGAAGAAGCTGCAGCATGAGCTGAGCTGTAATACTTGAAAGCATATAAAAAACACAGGAGTAACCCCAAATGCCCTGACCTCGGGAGAAGCTTCTACCAGAGCTCACGTGGATCTGGAAATGGCATGAACCAAGCTTGAGATTCCAGCTGCAGGAAGGCAGCTGAATTTGGCTGCTCACAACATAGCCTGTTCTCTCTGAAGTAGTTACTTAAATGAATGCAAAATAAGCATAAAGTGATTGATTATATTGAATTACCATTCCATTCCTGGAATGGTAACAGGCTGGGGCATAGTTTGGGATTATGGCACAGACAGTGGTTACTGTTGGACTAAAAGTTTCCCTCTGTTATTCTGAGCTGTGTTTTTGCTAATGAATGATTTCTGATGTGATACAGTAACACACACAAGGTGACCTATGCCAGGGGATGCTACCAATATTCCCTCAGATTTTAAATTGAAAAAGGTTTTCTGCTTTATTGAAAGCAGTGGCTACAGATGCTTCCGGTCGGGTGAGTAATGAAAGAACAATTTGCTTTTAGGACGAGGGTTGAGTGTGGAGGTTTCATCACTTTTGGCCACTGTTCTTTTGCCAGGCATGACAGAGATGGTTCGTAAGATCCCCCTGAGCCGCGCGGTGCGAACCATGCAGGATCTCTTTCCTCTTGAGTACAACTTCTACCCTCGCTCCTGGATCCTGCCAGATGAATTTCCCCTCTTTGTGGCTGAGGTAGGTGACTTTTACTCTAATGTAACCTGTTGCATGTTGTCATGTCATTCTTTAGGGTTTTTTTTAATACCAGCTTATTTAAAATCACTCTGGGGTGCAGTGGTGACATCGTTCTGGATTTGCCTGAGGTCAGACACAGTCTGATGAACTGCTTTTGGTTGTTATGACCTAGAATCAACTGGAAAACAGTGATACTTCTCTGCACTGCCAGAAGAGATGTCTGAAAATTAAGACAGACCTTTCCCTGCATATTCTAGTGAGTTTAAAAGGGCTGAGGAGGTTGCAGTGCAGTAGTGTGTGGAGTGTGGTGCTTCACTGGGTCACTGACTTGGTCTAGGTGATCCTGCTCAGGCAGGGGGTTTGGACTAGATGATCTTCTAGGTCCCTTCCAACCCCTAATATCTATGAATCTATGACTGGCACTGAAATCTTTTCACTCCATCCTGCCTGTTCCATCCAAATCCTTCAAACCAGCATTTTGTGCTGTGCCTTGTGAAATATCCTCACATCTTCCTGAGTAATTGTCTGAGTCTCATCAGAGACTGTTGCTTTGTTTAAATACTCAGAATGTAATAAAATAACATTCCTTTTTAGCTTCTTTGAAAAAAAATGGATGCTCTCTGTTGCTGTTTAGTTCTGTTATTACAAATATTTTTAATATTTTTTTAAAAACAACCCCTCTGTTTGTTTTAACCTTGTCTGACTTGCCCAGTGCATCCTTGTATTCTGCAGCATCATGTGCTTGGAAAAGTGAGAGAAAAAGATGCAGACTTTAATGGGCTTCTCTACTGTGTTATTCTTTAGCTAATTACCATATCCACAATCCAATTAAATCCATGAGCATCTTTTGATATATTCTCCTCAGGTGTGCTGGTAACTGCCACAGCACTGCTACTAACAGTAAAATTGGATAAAACCCCACTGGTGCTTCAGCCTTATTGCTTCAGATAGACCAGTTTGTCAAAGGAGTGTAAATTATCCAATCAATTTAGCAATGACAGGTAGGTAAGTGCTAATAACTTGGAAGCAAACTTTCCAAAGGGTGCTGTGGGGTTGCAGTGCTGCCCCTCTGGGGAGTTCCCAGGCTGCCATGAGCTGAGCAGGGTGGTCTGTGGAGCAGGTTCCAGGCACAGCCCCCACGCTGTCAGCAGGTGGCACTGCAAATAAACACTTTTCTCTGCTTCAACGGTTACGGGAGTGAAAACGATTCGGTTTTTGTTCCAAGAAGAACAGATGTCCAGTAACACACTCCTAGGAGTTTCCTTTGCATATGTTCTTCCATCTGTGTTTGAGAAAAGCAGAGTTCTTGTTATCAAACATTCTATTTTATGTTGTAAGAGTTTATGTTCTGCTTAACACAAGTTTATAATGTAACCCCTCCAAAACAAGGAAAAAGACAAACCCAAATCTTCCAAATCCTCTGTGAACCATGAATGGTTCAGAACACTCTTCCCTTGCAGTTTGATGAGTTCTCCATAGGAGCTCTCCTGTCTTTCCTGTTGTTTATCTGTTCATGTGCTTTACAACCAAGGGACCCTAGTGCTGCTCAAAATGTCAGCTCCTCTGAGGCTGAGTTTTCAGCTTACTCAGGTAGGTACCACGGAGCATTGGCAGTGCCTGCATGTCAGACACACCCCTGTAGGAACTGGCACATGCCTGTGTGAACACTCTGTGTGCATTGATCTGAGCAGAAACTGATCTAGCCAGCTCTGGGACTTCTGGAAGTAAAGCCATATTGCTGTGGGCTGCAGGTACTGAGACTGAGAAATGAACACTGCTGAGGCTTTGCCTGGAGCAGAAATATAACAGAAGAAACTCCTTGAGCATTTCAGTCTCACTGCCTCCTCCTGGAGCACCATGACATTGCAAACCAGTTTCTCTCAGACATTCTTATTGTGCCTCACTTCTGTAGAAGTGATTGCAGACTTTTATCCTCATTTGTATCAATAACTAAATCAAAAGTTGTCAGCTTTTCCCACTGTCCCCTATACTTAAATCCAGGTAGAAAACACTACAGCTAAGCTAATATCAATCTTTTGTGCTTTAAAAGCCAGCAATTGATGAGAAAGCTGCACTCCAGTTTGTTGTGGATGAGCTTCATACTGGGAATACCAGCAAAGTTGTAGTTTCCTCAGTGTCACCTGTTTAGAAATGAAATTTTGGTGGGTATTTTTAACAAGGGCTTAAAAGCTCGTTTTACCAAGTAAATATCTATTTAGCTATTTTCAATATTCACCTTTTTTTTTTTTAACATTCTAAACCATTTTGTACTAATATGTGACTGTGAGAAGAAGATAAATTCCAGATAAGCAAACCTCTCAGGTGCTACTGTAATCACCACCTCACTAACAGAGAGGAATCTGTTGGAATCTGTTTGCTCAGAGCTTGTTTCTAATAGGAAATGCCAATTTCTGAGAAGTAAGTAGCTTGGGATTCAAACTAGGACCTTGATTGCTCTCATACTGCCCTCTTTGTGTTGTCTGTGGGGATGATGAATAAGCCTAGTATGATTAATTTTTAATAGGAATCTAATTTGGACTGTCTAATTTCCAGCACAGCATATTTTTGGTGGTTTAATCAGGTTCTCAGCTTTTGGATACCTCTTAGGCAGAGACATGAATATTGTAGCCTTTGTGCTGTCAAATCTTATAGCCCATTATATGCTTTTTTTTTTTTTTTTTTCAGAACACTATATTAATTCACCAGTGTTTCTTTCTCATGAAAGGCAAACCTGCAGCTGGATCAGATTTTCATACCATTAAAAATTATATTCTCCTCTTGCTGTTGACTGTAAACAGTTAACATGTTTTTAAAGATAATTTCCTTCTGTCAAGCTAGGCACACAGAAGTACCTCATTTCATATGAACTAATTTTCCTACATGATTGAATTTTCTAAGTCTGGACAAGCCTCCTCTTAATGAGAAATTGAAAGAACATAGTTGAGGGGATGGGGGAGAATTTGAAGACGACTGTCAGGAATTTCCTGGAAGATCAAGAAACCATCTGCTGTCTCCAAGACAGTCAATCTGCTGAAAACCAGACTCTGGATTTCTGTTCCACCGTGCTGTCTTTATTTGCCATGTGTAAATGTTGATGGACTGGATATTAGCCAGTCCATCTAGTCTGTCAAAAAATGGACTAGAAAATGCTGGAGAAAATTATTTCCAGGTAAATCCAAAGAGTTAAGTAAGAAATCTGAGAGCAATGACTGTTAAAATGCAGAACTTCAAAAGCAAGTTGCTGCTGCATCTTTCACAGTAGTCCCCAGGAATCATTGTTGTGTTGAAAAGGTGCTGCCCTGGCAGAGCAGCAGTAGCCTGAGGAGAGAAGAGCGGGAACGGGCAGCGGCTTTGCCCTCGCTGGCCTCGTGGAGGTTCCTCATTTCTCTCTGCCCTCCTAGGCCAGGATTGGCACTTCGTGCGTGCAACTGGAGTCACACCAGGTTATGTTTAGTCATGGAGGTTTAAGATTAGCCAAGCATCTTCCTGGGATATTGGCTTTAACTAGAGAAACCCCTCTAAGATGCAGAGTAATGTCACGTCAGGGGAAGATTATTCTTCAGCGGTAAAAAGCCTAGGGGGTAAATCCTGCTCTCCTGCTTTGCACACCTAGGCCTGCTGATCTACTTGGACCTATTTATCCACACACCACTTATGTAAGCAAGTCTGATCTCCACTGGGCTGTTCGATCCTTCACAGTGACCTATTTTGAAGCAGAATCTTCCACGGAGTTAGCACGACACTTGTCCGTGAGAAAAATCCTCGCCTGAATAATTGATCTTGAATTTCTGATGTAGTACTAGGAAGGCTTTTAGCAGAGTGATTCTCAGTGAGATAAATGACAGGGTAGGGTGGAGCCAGGAGCTCTTCAGACCTTGGGAATGTCCTCTCTGGTGGAGCTGTGCCTTGTGTCACCAGCCCAGTGCAGCTGCAGCAGAGGCTGCTGTCTGGAAATCACGATGCTCTGGCTCTTGGCCTTTTCCTGGGTACTAATTTGTTTCTCTTTTGTTCTGCAGTGCCAGGGCTGAAGGTGACAATTGATTGTTTTCCCTTTGTTAGGTTGTATCCCCAGGTTTCTTAAAATCAATCTGCAGTTGCTGCTGGTGAGCCTCAGGCCCGTGTAAAACCAGCTCACTGACTGTTCAGCAGGTGTCTGGCTGAGTAGAGAGAATTACAGCTGCAGGTCTGCTGTGAGGGCAAGGCAGGACTGAGCTGTGCTGTGACGTCCATGCCTTTGGAAAAGAAGAGATTTTAAGTGCTCTTTTCTTCCAAATGCCATGAGTAGCTGCTAAACATCTTACCTGTGTTCCTTGTTAGGGCTCCCTGTGCCACTGCTGTTAGGAGTTCACAAGCTACAGTCCTTCAGCATCTAGTCATTGAAACCTGGGGTGATAGTTGCATTTTGACAAATTACAGTTTGTTCTCTAACAATTTATTTCCCTTCACACACAGAGAACAGTGCTGGAGCTGGGGGAGCTCCAGGGGCTTCCTCACCAGGGTCTTCTTGCTTTACCATGAGCTTAAAGGGCTGCCCTGAGAAGGTTGTGTGGCTGTTCCTTTTCCACTGGTTCCTCAGTCCTTCACCTCCAAACCAGTTCCCCATTGATACCACTCCCCTTGGGTTTTATTCTTGTTCTTGGCACGTGCTGCTTGGATCACTGCACACACCCTGCTTCCCAAACAGCTCCCGACGGCAGCGTGGGCATTCCGGGAGGCAGCTGATGGCTCTTCAGTCAGGATCTACCTCAGGTAGCTGCTTTTTCCCTCCTGTGCTTCTTCTGCAGGCTGAGACGTGTTACCTGACTGCCTGAAACAGGCTCCTGTTCCTGCCTTGCTGCATGGTGTAAAATATGCCATCTTTTATGAATAGTTTAAAAAATTCATCTAAGATAACTCTAAATCCTTCCTGAGTTCCTTGCTTGCTTTCTCAATTTCACTTCTAACTTAATTGAGGCATCCAAATCTCTGCAGTTCTTCCTTTTACTATAAAAGTAATAAATAAACTGCAATTTATTTAGGCAGTGGGAGATAGCATGTAACATGAAAGAGCTGATATTCAGCAGATGTGTCAGGCCCTTGCAGTGACCTAGTTACTGTCTTCCTGATATTTTTGCTTTTTCATCCTCAAACAAAATGCATTCAAGCTTGCAAAGTTTAGGTTTGCTTCTTGGCAATGAGCTTTATAGGCAATTTAGGTGGTGTAATTGCTCTTCTATGTGATATTTAAAAATACTTTAATTATATTGATTTTTAAATCTATTTTTTTTTTCTGAGAGCACAAGTTTGGAGGGAATGTGCTGTTTACAAAAGAGCAGATTTGAAGCCAGTGGTTATTTCTTGGTGCCATGTTTAATTCCAACTCACTCTATCCAATTGGGAATGACATTAGCCTCCAAACATTCCCAAATAAATGCATCTATCAGTTTAACATGTTCAGAGGACTGAACAACCTTGTTACAATAATCATGTTTTGGACTGCCATCTATTAACAGTCTGTTTCAAGTGGGATGATCTAATTTTCTCACAGATAAAATAACTGATTCTATAGGAAAGAAAAAAAGGATTATTTGCTTGTTTTAAAGTTTTACTTCTTTATGTAACTCCCAGTAGTTTGTTTAAAAAACAAAAGCACACAAGAAAAGAACAAAACAAGTTATTTGTTGCTTCCAAGAAGCTAGTTTCTATAAAAGGCTGTTGTCTGTTATTGTGCCAAGCCCTGTTTATGCCTCAGAAATCAAGCTGCTGATGTCAACCTGTAGAAATAACAGTGGGATTGAGCAAAAAATTCTGATTCAACTATCTTTTGAATTTGAGACATTTGGATCTAGATCTGAGTTGTAGACCTCTTCCCCTTTGCTTTCTGGGTGAGGCTGTAGACACCTCTATCCTGTGATTTTTCTATCATTCACCTTGTGTTTCATTTTATGAAGGCCACATCTGGGATGGTGAGGTGCTGACAGACCACTGTTATCCTAAATTTGAGCTGTGGAAAACCACTTCCCTTGCATGCCCCAAGAATCTAGTGTGGGAAAACTCCTCCAGATGTGGGTGCAATGGCTTGTGGTGTGCTCAGGAATATCCCCCAAGCAGGGAGAGAGCTGGATACGTAGCGAGGTCCAGGCTGCTGCAAACAAAACAGAAACAGGTCAGATTGGATCTCCCTCAGTGACATTCTTGCAAGGTATTAGAGCTGACTTGAGCAAACACAGATCTTTCGTGGCAGGGGACTACAGGCAGTGGAAAGAAGCTGGTACTGAAAGGTGCTGGTTTGCTAACCTTTCATTTTTTTACCCTTTTTTTGATTATTCTTTTTCTTGCTATTTCTTCCTTGATCTTTATACACATACAGATTGTTAGTAGGTGTGAAAATTTCCTGCCTGCTGTTTCCTCTCTGGCAGGGGCATCTCCCATCACCTCATCCACACTCAGCTCAGTTGTCAGTGTGTGTCTTTTGGGGGAAAAAAAAAAAAAAGAAGAGTTTTTCTGGAATGATTCTATTAATTAGTTTTCAGTAAAGAACATTTGGCATCTGCAGAGTGAAGTGTGTCTCTGGAGCACAGGGTGGGCAGGGGCTTTTCTAGCACTGCAGCCTGTATCCCAGTGTGTGTGACACTGGTGACAGTGGCTGTTGGTGAGCTCGGGCACTAGAGTGCAGTGTGTCCCACACAGAACCAGCACGGCGCTGGGAACCTCTGGGCAGGGACAACATCTGCACTGGCTGAGGAAACACCTGCCCAGGTGTGGAGCCTTTAGCAGAGTCAGCCAAAGGGGTTGATTTGGTACAACACACAATCAGACTCTGCACTGACTCTCCTCCCTTTCTGATTTCATGCTGGGTACATCTAGAGGGTCTGTGCTGTCCTGTGCTAACAGCAGAGCTCCCAGTATGGATCAAAGCCACTAAGAAGAGTTGTAACCACAATAGGATTTCCTCTGTCTTGCATGGATAGAAAGGCAGTGATTGCATGTCAGGCCTGAAGGGAATTTGGGTGTAATTCAGAAAACCTTAGGGGAGTGAGGATAGGGAGCAACTGAGGCATAAACTCTGTGCTTGTGGGGAAGTGGTGGCACTTGCTTACTATCTGTACATGGCTTAACATTGCTCAGTTTTACTGTCCCTGGGTATCTGGTTGTGAAAAATACTCAGTGGTGGGAAAAGGTGTTACCAGTGCCAATTTTTTACTGTTTGTCAGAATTAATACCTCAATAAATGAGGTCCCTTTCCTTAGGTTATTTATTATCTTTGTCAGTCGTTCAAAATGCAGCCCAGAAGTTGAACTTTTCAATTTCCTAGAAATTAGTACCTAATAAAATGGAGCTCAGCATCTCATTCTGTAAATTGGTGCAAAACATGAAAAAGGAGTTCCTGAAATAATTTATACAATGACTTAAGTAGAATTACCTTTCATCTGTACTAGTAATTCTCTGCTCCCAGTTTTTTGTTCGTCTCTATGCTTGTCAGCACTGTTTATCTTCAACATTTTTTTTTCCCCATGGTATTTTACTACTACAGTGATGTAATCATTTTATGTTGTTTATGAATGCAGTTCATTGCCTTTGATAGGCTCAGCCCTTCCTCCTCCCCCCAAGTGGTGTCTTTCACTGTAATCCTTTTCCTTCTAGGTCCGTATGATGAAAGACAGTGATCCATCCTGGAAACCCACTTTCATTGTGAAACCTGATGGAGGGTGCCAGGGGGATGGAATCTACCTCATTAAAGACCCCAGTGATATCAGATTCACAGGAAGCATCCAGAGCCGACCTGCTGTGGTCCAGGAATATATTTGCAAACCCCTGCTTGTTGACAAACTGAAGTTTGACATTCGTCTCTATGTCTTGCTGAAATCCCTAGAACCCTTAGAGATTTATATAGCCAAAGATGGACTTTCTAGGTTTTGTACAGAGCCTTATCAAGAACCCACTCTAAAAAATTTGCACCAGGTTTTTATGCACTTAACCAACTATTCACTAAACATCCACAGTGGGAATTTCATCCATTCTGACAATGTGAACACTGGCAGCAAAAGGACTTTTTCAAGCATTCTGTGCAGACTGTCTTCCAGAGGGGCTGATGTCAAAAAGCTGTGGTCAGATATCATTTCACTGGTGATTAAAACAATTATTGCACTGACTCCAGAACTGAAAGTTTACTATCAGTCTGACATACCAGCAGGAAAACCTGGGCCAACTTGCTTCCAGGTAGGTTGGAATGTCCACCAGAAATGCAGTTATCTCTATGCATGGATTAGTTTTGTGGATGTTGAATTCCTTTTCTGAAAGCTTTCCCTAGTTGCATAGCTGCTCAGTGGTTGGGTGCAGTGCATGCCCTGAACAGCATTGTGTGAGCCTGCAGCTTTGCTCCTCCTCACCCCACGTTTGCTGTACAAATCTCAGTCTCCTCACTTATGTTACTACAAGTCATGAACATACATGGAGCATTTCCAGTGGGTATCAATCACTGGTAGCACTATTCACTCCCATTTCCATCTTCTAGGTGTAACTATGAAACTTTGCAGCTTCCTAATGCAGCTATGGTGATGGTCATTTTAAGACCCTTTTGTCATAAGAGCTAAGGTTCCATGTTGCCAGGTGCTGTGTTTAGAGTTTAGGGTGTTATGAGAGTAGCCACTAGTATCAGAAAATGGTTTCAACTATTCATCAGTATATAGCAAATTTCTCAGTTATTTCTCAGATGTTTCTTCCTCCTGAATGTTGAGATATGGGTGACCATTGCACTGTCTAGAGGAACACTGAGTAGAACTGAACTAACACTTTATTTTTATGCACAGATTTTAGGGTTTGACATTCTCCTGATGAAAAACCTGAAGCCCATGTTACTAGAAGTAAATGCAAACCCCAGCATGAGGATAGAGCACGAGCAAGAGGTAAGACCTCTCGATGTGATAGTGATATTGGAATTAAATTGTTTAGGTTTGCTTTTTCTGGTCTTTTTTCCTTGTTTGAAAGATGAAAGCTGTCTGCTAATATGAAACCTCCAAGGTTCACTGTAATTTTCTGCTTTGAAATCGTTACTAATCTTATACACTAGAAATATGACTTATTGGAATTGTGAAAGCTCTCCATCATCTGTGTCATAAATACATTTATTCATCATCCCCTGCAGCTGACTTAATTGTGTTTAGGGGATTGCTAATAATTTTTTTTTTCGTGTTTGTATACATAATATAAATGGTAATATTGGCAACAATGTTTTTTTAATATTTCAATTTACTACAAAAGCTTGCCAAAAATAGTTGTAATATCATACTGAAAATGTGAAGGTACTTGTGTATCCTCTCAGAAGCATTTTGTAATCTATCATTGTGAATTTAAAACCTGTACGACATGCATGAAATCTGAGCAAATGTGCAATGAATTATCCTTAGTTCTATACTGAATAGTTCTCTCCCTTTGTATTTTCAAGCTTTCTCCTGGAGTATTTGAAAATGTCCCAAGCCCTGTTGATGAAGAGGTGAAGGTAGCTGTTATCAGGGACACCCTTCGGCTAGTGGACCCTCAGAAAAAAAAGAGGAAAGACACCCAGTAAGTGTGTTGACTGCTTCATTTTTTACACCAGTGTCTTGCAGTAAAAATGAAAGTAAAATACTTTTTCCCTGTTAGTTTATCCAGGGCAGTGTGTTCCCAATTGTCCGTGTGACTCCTTTTGCATCCACAGTGCAAAAAAAGCTGGCAGGATATTAATTGGAGGCATGGCACAAAAAGTGTGGAAGGAGCAGTCTGAGTGTAGCTCAAGGAAATGAAAGGATCTGCAAACTGAGAGTGGATCAGGCTTCACCAGTTCCCCTGGCACACTTGCCTTTGATTCAGAACTGCTGCACACAATTTAGCAGCTCAGATTGGCATCACACTTTTACTTGAGGCCTCTTTTTTTTTTTTTTTTATTCAAAACAGTCATGAGATGTAAATTTGTGTATTAATTTGCTTGAAAGCCACAAATTACTCTGAATTAATCGCCCCATTGGAGCTGCAAAGTATGAATATTGTCATTAGAAATTGCCTCCTTGATCTGTGATAACAAACATCCTTAAATCCATGATCTAGAAACGAGAGGAACAGCCTGAAGCAGCTTGCAGTGAAATGTTTTTGGTGGGATCAGGCAGAGACAAATAACATCATTTTGGTGCAGCACCTTGTTTTAAGCACTTCCTTGGAGACATGAAAGGGAGATTTAAAAATTATTATTATTTGTTATTTTTGTCCCTAGAAATTGTTGCTTGTAGGCCTCCCTCCATAACCAGAATATTGATTTTGTCCTTTTCTAAGCACTTAGTGGCAACCTAAAATATGTTATTCCTGTTCTATGCTGATTTCAAGTGCAAATTCACTGTCTTTTGCACAGGGAGTCCTGTGAACAAGACCTGACTGGCAATACTTCTGAGTTCTGTCTTACTGTGATACTGTGATAAGATCAGGCTGTTGTTTCAGGGGCAGTGCCACCCAGGAGGAGGCTGTGGTCAGTGTGCAGCATGTCATGCAGTGCAATCCACACCCTGTGTTGCCTGTACTTAACCTTCACCCTTAAGATTACTTCAGGGCATGGAGCTGAAAAAAAAGATCATTTTTTAACCTGTAATTATATAACTAGTCATGTCTCTCTTTTTTTTTTTTAGTGCTGAAGTTCTGTCAGGCATTCATTAACTACATATTAGATATGGAAAAAAGGGAAATGATAATTAGGAGTAAATTCACAGAGAACACCAGTGTGTGTGTGTGGAGCACTCATTCAGCTGAGGATTTTTCTCTGATACATGTTGAGTACTAAATTAGTTGGTGATGAGATAAACCTTTGGCTCTTCCCAGCAAGAATTCCATCAGTGGTGCACCTTTTTTTTTTTTTTTTTCAGGATCCTCTGGTTACCAGAGCATCTTGTTGATGAATATCTGGGTGTCTGCACCACATCAACCTGATTTCTTGCTGCAAAGGGCAGTATTCTGAGAACTTTTTGTGTGGAAATCTGGGACCTGATGTGACAGCTGCCCCCAGTCAGCTGAGATTTATCCCTTCTACTTCCAAGTACTTGTTATAAGATGGGCATGGTGTGTGGGACTTCTTGAGATGTGATCTTACTGTTAAGTGTCAGGTAAAGGAACTTAATCTGTGGAGATTTACACCAGAGGGGAAGAACTGGAGAGAGGAACTGAGCACCAGTTGTTTTTGCCTTGTCTTCACTAGCAAAGGCTTTGCAGTTCCCTCTGTGCTCCCATGTGCCCTCTCCAAACACTCCTACCAGTACCTGCAGAGAAATGGCACCATTCTCTGCTTGCAGGGTACCCACTAAATAATTGACTGGAGCTGGAAAGCCAGGCCATTGTTTACCTCTCCATTGTGATACTTTTGCTAGTTTAATTGACCCTGGCAGCAGGGAAAGCAAAGTTTTGGCTATTAGTGGAAAACAAGTGTTAAAAGAATTCCTGTTCTGGCCAGGAGCAAGCATTGCAGACCCTAGTTTTGGTGCTCATTAAGGCATTAATCTAAGGGAAGTTTTAATGATAGATGTAACACTGAGTTTGAACACACAGGAGAAATACTGAGCTGCATCTCAGGTAAATATTCTGCTGTGGAGATGGATTTGATTTCCTTCTAATTATCTTCCAGATTAAAATAAATGAAGCATCTAAGTGAAAGTGAGTTTTAGAAGCCATCCTGAAGTACTTCATTATCAGGAAAGATTAATAGCTCAGATATTTTTTTTTAGCTTATTTTTTCCTCATCTTTGTGGAGTTTTGATTATTTGTTTTCCCCCCCCTTTCCTTTCATGTGATGAAATAAAGTTGGAATAAGATGAGTTTATCATGCCCTACATGTCTCAGTGTTTCCAATACATCTCCAGCCTTTACATGCACCAGTCACTAGTAATTGTCTTGGCACTGCCAATAATTAGTCATTGAAAATCCACAGTGATCCAAGTTGAAATGAACATACTTAGATACACTTGGTGGCTGTTGTTCCACAGCATCATCTTTTCTTAGCTGTAAGAATTTGTCCTGACCATTGAAGTGTTGAGGTGTGTGCTTAATATTTTGTGCATATGATGTGTTTAAAGAGAGTGTGGATTTGTTTGCAGTGGAGGTGCTGTTCCCAGGCTGCTGAAGGTGGGAGCAGACTGCAGCTAAAGGAAATTTGCACAATCAAAGGAATGGTCTAATGACACTGAACAGCATTTAAAGTAAATCAACGTTACTTATGTAAACAGCCATTTAATTAAGATAATCACTGATGCAAATCATTGTTGATATTGTGACTCCCAACAGAAAATCCATTTTAAAAGGCTCTGCCAACTTGCAATTCTTTTTGTGCCTCATTTTGAAGCTTTATGGTGGTAAAATGTTGTGTCTGTTTAATTATTAGCAATTTACTCTTTATAAAAGTTGCATGAGATTGGAGGAGCAGAAAGGAGTCTTGGTGCTGTGTGGAATCCTGGTCATCCTCTGGATGTTAGCTGGTGCTAGAATTAACAGCTGTATCATTTGGAGTGGGTCTGCTCAAAATGTCTTTACAAAGATCCCTCATTACCTCATCAATGCTAATGACCTGAGTGCCTGGCCTGTCAAAAATATTTGTGCCCTGGTTTATTAATGCTAATTAATCCAGCTTCTAAGAGACTTCTTTATCTTTTTGTTGCTGCTGTTTATTCTGTGACCCAGTATGATCTTTTGCATTTGCATGGCTAGTTTCTTACTTCAAGACAGCAATAAGCATTTTATTCTTTTGACAAAGAAAGCACAGTATTATGACATACTTGTCATGGAAATATGAGTTGCTTACAGAATAAAATCTGCTTTTTTTTACTTGCAAGAGATGGGGAAGGTTCAGCCCTCTAAGTAATATAATGACTTCCATTCAGCACTGAAATAGCCATTGACAGAAGAAAGAATTGAAACACTTTGGAAACAAAATGTAATTTAATCTATGGCTGTTAAAAAAACAATCAATTCATTGTGCCCACAACGAGTGCTTTTGTTTTATTACCTATTATGGTATTGCTGTTTCACTGCTAGTTTATCTTTCTTGGGTGCTGTTCTCTACCACTTCAGTGTTTCTCTCTTAGAATTCAGCCTTGAAATTAATTTGTGATGTTCTGATTTTTTTTGTATTTTATTTTCTCTTCTTTTTCAAATCTGTCAGGTAAGATTCACTTCTCTGGAGTCTGTGGCTCTAGCAAATGTCAAATATGATTAACTAATTTTCTGAGCAGGAGGAACCCCAATGTGGTGTGTCTCAAATTTTTGCAATATCAGCAGGCAAAGCTGGCTAATGTCACTCTGCTCAGAGAGCACCCTCTAAATATTAATGTATGTCAGTCTGACTTTTTATCTTTGAGTGTTAAGTAGTTAGGATGAAATTCCAGTCAAGGTTTTGCAGAACTAACTACACAGAAGATTTTACTCTGTTCTTACACAAACCAAGATGCTTCATTTTTTTTTTTTTTCTGCTGTGTGGAGTAGGCACCTTTCTCACTTGAAATTATATAGTTCAAAATTAATAGCTTCTAGGAGGAGAATATGTGATCTTTATTAAATGAAAACTCGAATTAATTTTGGACAGTCTACTGATGCACCTTCTGCCTTAAAATGTAATTTATGTTGAAGTGGCAGCTTCTTCAGGAGATGCTCCTGCTGTGCTGGTGACCTGTGGCTCTGACCTTGTCCACCACAGTCAAGTGGAATGTGGCCTTTCTGTGATGTTTCTTTTGTACAGTTCAAAGACATTTTCCAGATCCTAATGCTATTCTTAATTTCTTGATATTTAGAAGCAGTTTTATACCTTCTTAAGAAAAAAACCCAAACAGGAAATCACTTGTGCAGCTGTAATTCCATTTATATTCCAGATATTTTTCATTTTCATAACCTCCCCTGATGTTTGTGTCATGTTTAATGGAAATATGAAAATCTGCTGTGCAAAAATGTCTTGAGAGTATGATTATCCTGGATTTTGATGGTGATGTGGTCATTGTTGCCATTGATTACTGTGTTTATCTCACTATAGATATCTAAGGCTATGACTGTGTGACAAGGGTGGTTTAAGAGGGTCAGAAACTCAGTGCACAACCATATGGAGAGACAGAATGGGAACATACTGCTGTTGCAGCTCTCACTGGGCAGCAAATAATGACTCTTCCTCAGTCTTGTTTCTGCTTCTGTGAGTAACTGTGCTGTGTTCTGGGGGGTTTCATTGCTCAGGGTTGTCAGAGCATTCTGTGGGGTGAGTTCAGTGTTTGGAGAAGCAAACACCTACTAAACCTGGCTGTGGGAGTATCAGTGCTTTGGTTTCCATTGCCTTTGAGCTGACTGCTTGAGCTTGAGTCCCGTGTCCTTTATCACTTGGCAGTCTGGTCAGGTTTTCAGCTATTCAAATGCTCCTCGAGCACCACCTCTTCAAACCAAGCCTTGTTTCTGCCCAAGAGTGTATCATCTCATGTGTGTGGCTGCCTTGGGATTGATCTTTCTACTCTGGTTCATTTGGAGGCTGGCACAGTTTTTGTTCCCCATCAGTCAGAGTGATCCAGCATTCAGACTCGGGATCATTCTGCCAAAGCCCTTTCAAAGTCCATTGGATTAGACCCTTTCTCTTTCCTAGAGGGCTTTTTGGTTTATTCCTTCATCAGGCAGTCTGCCAGCTTCAGTATCAATTCTTGTCTGTTACATCAGCCCGTGAGGCTTTTGATGAGTTAGACATGTGAGGGAGACTTTTCAAGGTGCTGTTTGTCAGTGTTAGTTCAGTTCAGATCAGTGAAATGTTCACTCTGGTTTTTCTGTGGTTGCAGAGTTATTTCTACTGCAATTTCTCATCATTCTCAGGAAGAGCTACCATTGGCTACTCTAAATATACACTAAATATGTGTAAATGCACAAGCAATAATAATGTTTCTTCAAAAATAGCTATACCTATGTCCCTAGCCATAGATACAGTAGGAATTCAGTAATTGGATGTCTCATTTTCTATCAAACCATTACAGGAAAGTTGGTTTTGTGAAAATAACTCTGCACTAGGACGTAAAAGATGCAATTTCTGTTCCTGATTCAGCCAGTTTAGTCAGTGACCTTTAGACAAAACATGTTCCTTTTCCTTCTGGGCAAAAAAGTGTGATGCTTTGCTTCTCCTGCGTGTTGCCAATCTTTCTAAATTCATAGTGTGGCCTGTTACTGTGCTTAATAATATAGAAGGTGAGCTTATGTATAAAAATATTATAGAGATGATTATTTTCTTCTCTGGAAGACTTTTAAGTGAAATTCTACACGCTTTAGTAAATATACTTGGTGGTTACCAAGGGTTGCAAAGCATTCTTCACACTTTGCCAACCTAACTGTCATTAGTGATCTCTTGATCTTTTACTTTCTCCCATACAGAGTGCTTAGAGTTGGTGCATTTTCTGTACAGCACCATAACTTGGTGCCTGGTGTGCTTTGGAATATTCAGGATATTGGGATTTATCTTTTTTTTCCTCCGGGTCATTCTTTGGTGCCATTTTAATCTCATTTTTACAGCCCTTTGCTAATAAACCAGAGAACTGAGGGGCTGTCATTGGAATGCTCATCAACACAGCACTAACCAGCCCTGTGCTCAACAACAGAGTAATTTAGGATTATTCTCACTTCAACCTTCACCACTGCAGAGGTGCTGTTATTCAAAGGCCAGTTTTATTGGCTGGTCTGTCTTTGCTCCTGTCTTGTATTCGAAACACTAACACCTTGAAGGTAAAGACTGTATTTTAACTTCCACCTGAGGAGTGAATTCAGTCTTCTTTGGAATCTCTTGCAATGACCCCACAGCCAGGGACAGCTGGAGGTGCTTAGAATGTACTAAGTAAGCAGGCTGGTGACAGCCCCAGTTCATTTCAGAGTTTTAATGGACAGGAATTGATAGGGGTTGCAGGATTTTACGAGGTTTCTTTTTCAGCACTGTGAAATTAATTGGTCCAAACCTGTAGTATTGGTTGGCAGTAATTGGTGTGCTGCAGGGCCCCGAGCTCGACGTGAGCCCACGCCTGGTTTTATGTTATCAAATTGCAAATGGAGACTAGTTTGTCCAATTAGACTTGAATTACAATGTTTTGGGATGCAGCTGATCTAATTACGTTTTTATTGACATCTTTTTCCTTTTTTTTTTGCTTTCTGAAATTTCTAGTGAGCAATAGAGGGAAGATTGGAAATAAACTGAGCAATGTGACCTGGCAAGAGCATTTCCATAAAACCTGAACTCTCCAAACATTCTAATACATCAAACTGTGCTATAGCAATTACATCTCTTAGATACTCACACTGTATTACATTTTAAGTTGCTCATTAAGAAGACTTCTTGCTTGCTTTTCTCTTAACACCAATTTTTAAATGTAAAGAAAACCTCTGTGATAAAACCTTCCTTTTCTTTGTATTTTATCTGAACGTCTCACTTCCCTCCAGTCTTTGTAGTGCAGCCACAAAGCTGCTGCCATCTTCAAGGTTTGCCCAAGAAGAAGGGAGGTCAGGAATAAAGTGAGGTGGCCACTTAGTCTTCTTTCAAATGACCTGAAAATGAGATTGGAGGCAGTAGGTCCAAATACATCTTTGAATTCAGTTATTTGATTAGAGATGGTAAGTGACTCTTAACAGTGAGAGAGGCTGGTGTGAGGCACTCTGTGTTCTGTGCCCCTTGCACCCAGCAGCAGTGGCTGGGCAAGAGTCCCAGTGATGAAAAACCTGGTAGCAAGGCTCTGCCAGCCTCCTCACTTCACTGAGCCTCTCGTGTTGTTTTCTTTGGCTTTTCAAAACATAAATTCAGCAGTACTCTGAAGCATCCCCAGCACCTACAGGTGGGTGTTTGTTTGTTGCCTACAGGTGTTTGTTGCATCCAGCCCTTGCTGACACAGTGAAAATTCTGATCCCACTCAGTCAGAAATTGGTCAGGTTACATTGGCCAGGGTGGAAAACAACTCTGACCTTATTCCTCAAATATTCCTGTGGTCATTACTGCCAGTCACCACCTCCCCCCTCAGAGGTAAACTGGCTGGCAAAACTGATCCAGCAGCAAAGTCCTTGTTCTTAGATGTTGTTGTCACCGTTCAGGGCTTCTCGTGTGTAGCCTTCAGGAGTGACATCTCCTCAGCCTGAAAGGCTTTGTGGTGGTGTTCAACAAGGGTTTAATTTCCAACTCATTTCCAGTACTTGGCTGAGGTTGTTTTGGGCTTCTCTACCTCAGTGATCCAGGCATGCAGCCAGCTCCAAAAGCACGGTGCATTTTCAGTGGTAATCTGGACTAACTCAGGTTGAGAAGAGTAGTAAATGTCATGTAGTAAAAGCTACACAAATGCACTTGTGCCTAGTGAATGCCCTGGGAGCAGCAGGGCAGAGGGAACGTGGCTCTTGAGCAGCACTCCACCATGTAAGGAAGTCACTTTCTGCTTATACAACACGTTTAATGGAAATGGAATTTGTTTTTCACATAGGGAGAGAAAGGAAGTTTATTTTGTGCTCATCTCCTCTCTTCCTCTGCATTCATCGTGGCCTGTCTAGTGCAAAGAAGAGGAGGAAAATGAGCAGTTGCTTCCTTGAAGGAAATGGTTTAATTTTTTTTCAAGTACATTTTTTAAGCAACAGCACTGCATCCACCCCCTTTGGATTCACTGTAATTTCCTCTTCAGCTTTCAAAACAAGAAAGCTGTCGAGTTTTGAAGTTAAAGCCACTTGGTTTTTATTTTCTTCCCTTTCTGTCTTGAAGTGTGGGGCAGAGGCAGCATCTGCCTTGGCTGTCCAAGCAGCTCCACTGGATTTGTGTTGGTCCAGGGAAGGTGATTAGTACTTAGGCTTGAGTGCAAATCGTTTTTTTCCTGACTCCTCAATATGCTAATCAGCTGAGCTGGGTTTCTGCTATCAGCAAAATCATCTTCACCTCTCCTTACCCTGGAGCTTGCTAGCATAATCGAGTTTTGGGGTGGCATCTTGACTTCCAGCAGGAGCAGTGTTTCAGCTGCACTCTTCAGGATTCAGCCTTCTCATGGCTTTTGTGTATGGCACAATTTCCATTATTAACCTGCAGTTAAACACCTCTTGAATGACATCTGATTTTCAGAATGGTAGCTGAATTGCCCTGTCTAAAATTAAGGATATGTGTTTGTTTAATTATTTTTTTTTTCCTTTTACCTTCTTGAATATATTTTTGTGCTGCACACAAGCATCTCTGCTTTTATTTTTTTTTCTAGTGTGTCTATAATGTAAACTCCAGAAAATTCTCATTTTCTTTGATTTTTCTGATACTCAATTACTTCCCACCTAATCGTTTTCATAAAATAAGTGCACAAGTATTTACTACAAAGATAAATCGTAGTGTCACAGTGTGTTTTCTTATTTTGTAGCTGTCTCCTTGCCATCTTTCCTATCTGGGTGTTACGTGTACCTAAAACTGCAAGCAAGTGGTTCTGATTGCAGGAGATCTGGGCAGTGAGCCTTGAATACTTTGTCTTGGTTTCCAGCTGCATCTTAGTGAATCCTGCCCGTTCTCTCAGGAACAGCACAGCCCACGACCAAATTGATTTAAAACAACAAGATTTCCTGCAAGCAAGGTGATGTTCTAACAAATCGATCAGCCAAGGGCACGGTGAGGAACAGCACCTTGCTAATAAAAGAAACAAATCATTTCTGTGGAGTAGGGCTCCTGGGCCACATAACAGTGCTTTATTAAGGTAACAGTAAACCAGAGTAAGCACAGGCACAGATGATATCCCTGAGTGCCAGTGCAAAGCTCTTACATGCACATGCCCTCTAAGAATTATTTGCTGTGTGTTTAGCTGTCACCCCCAAGGATGGGAGAACCTGGAGCTAACTGCTCAGCAGCTCTGAACTCCAAATGTAACTGTCTAATTACCCCAAATCGTTCTAAAAACCCACTCAGTTCATTTGTCTGTTTTCAGTTGATGCAAACCATTAATTCACTGGGCTGCAGCAGGAGAGCCTGGGTTTGGAACAGGTAGTTTGAGCAAAATATACCCCATTCTGCTTTGATGAGAGCCTCAAGTCCCTCCCTGACTGCAGAGGGTGTCTCAGCCAGCAGCAGATAGAGCATCTGGGGGGAGCACTGGAAGAAGTCAGCTGAATTCTGACATCAGTGGGTGTTTCATTCTGCATGGGATTGGGATCTTTCTAAATAGTAATAATGAGGTAACAGTGCTTGAATGAGGTTATCATCTTCTTTTCAGGCTGAAGAGCATCTTCACAGTAGCTTTTCCTGACAGGTCATTTCCTTTTCAAGACTTTTTTTTTTTCTTCTTCCCTGTTGTAGCTACAGGGCAAATGCCAGCATTTATTATACTAGAATTTGGTTTTAAATAGATTTGGAATGAGAAGTGAAGGAAATGCCTGTGAATATTTTGTTTGTTTATTTGTGTGTGTGTGGGTGGGATTTTTTTCCCAGGAGCTTTATTATTCTCCTCACCTTCAGGCAGGTCAGAAAGCTGAGTGTCCTCAGCCACTGCACATAAGGAGTATGAATATTAGACCATAGTCATATCCCAGAACTGTTTGCTTATCCTCCTGTTTATAGTCCCGTAATAATGGTGAGAGTGCAAACCAGGTTTTTAAGGTACAGCAAAATTAAGTGCTTGGGATTTTGGCTTGACTTTAGCACATGCTTTGAGCAGAAAAATAACATTTTTCCCTCTCACAGATACCCTTCAGGTGTCAGTTCTGCAGGGTCCTGGTTTTATTACATCAATCACAAGCAGCTTAAGGCTTCCAAAAACATAGTCACAGACAGATGTTAGGCCTGTCTGGGGATTAGAAATATCCTCTTCCATTAAGTATAAATTAACTTAATCACCAGGTATGAAAGATAAGCAGCATAAACATCGTTCCCTGAAGCTTTCATTAAAATTAAAATTCTATTTAAAACTAGGCTCGTACTTTTCTATGACTTGATCCCCCTTCAAAGAGATTATATCTGCTGTAAATTTTTACAGTGACAGAGTGACAGAAATTAATGTATTGGGGGCAGTGATGTTCTCTATAATTTAACTTCTGCTGCTAGTCATCTTTTAGCAGGAGAGATGATTGGCTTATTTTTATGTAATAATTGGTCTCTAGTCTCTGAAAAAAAAAGAGAAAGCAATAAAACTGCCTAGCACCCAGTTGCCACAGAAGGAAAGCCTAAAGCCACCTGACTTAACAGCAGCATAATCATCAGGAGGGTTATTTTGTGTGTGTAGAATTCACCTGCTTTAATGGGAGGATTAGTGCTGATAAAATGCAATTGCACTGCTGCTTTCTGCTGCACTGGCTGGCAGGGTAAAACTCCTCTCCTCCCCTGCTGTCAGCACCACTGCTTTCTAAGAATCACTTCCACATGGGAAGCCTTTCCATGGCATTTAGGGGTTTTTCTGTTCTTGCTGGAAGACCCTTGGTGGTCTCATTTGCTGTTGGTTTCTGTGTTCTCAGGCTTTACAACTGGTTTGCCTTTGCAGGGTCCTGTGTTGCTGGTTTGAAGGCACACTTTTCTAAAGAAACAAAGGAAACTCTGGAGGAATAATGAGGCACATAAGTACCTTAAAAGCCAATAGTGAACACAAATAAATCTACTAGGAATAATAAAAGCTACCTCCACAAAAAAAAAATATAAAGTATCAGGGACCATATTTAATGGTCTTTGTTCTATAATAATTTTTTTGCTCCAGTGGAACAAAGTCTTTGGAAGCAGGTTTTGCATTGCTTAGCCATTATTTCATTAGAGTAATGCCATATTTTCTGCAGCACTCAAATAGATGACAGGTAATGGAATAAGCATTCACTGCTTCTGTTATACTGAAAGTAATAAATCTTAAGTTAATGCAGACTGATATTATCATTAGTCTTAAGAAGAGAAAGTTGGAAATCAAGAATATCAAATAATAATTAGGAAATAACTGGGTTGTTTTTCTCAGCACCCGGACTCTTCAAATGCATTTCTTCTCTTTAATGATTTAAGCTGTGTGTTAGGGAGTGCTGTAGAAATAGAGAGCTCAAGTGCAACTGCTCCATCCAGTTGGGTATTCATTCCAAGCAGTGTCTGTCTTGGCTCTGAAGGGTGTCTCCTCCCTGGTGTGCTGCTCTTCTGCTCCCAGCATCACCTAGCAGGGCAGGAGTTTAGCAAAACTAGACTTCATCCCAAGCATCACTGGTGAACAATTGCATTTTTTCCTAGACCAAATGTGTAGGACAGCACCTGAGCTTGTCTGAAATGTTGGGTTTGGAGGCTTTAGTCTTCTCTAGATATGAGCCAGTTCCTGTCTGTCCCTTGGTGTCCTTGGTGTGGAGCACAGCAGGATCCACGCTGGGTTCCTACGTGTTGGAAATGCTCATTAACAGGGAGTGAAGGTGGCAAACTTTCAGTCTTCTGTTTTCTTTCAGAAGCTATTTAATCTTTAATTTGTTTTTATAATCAATCCACCCAGTCCAGAGAGGCAGCAAACCATCCTTCTCAAGAAGAACTGATGTCTGTGGAGCTCAGAGTGATTCGTGTAAACCAGTGACACTCCTGGGCAGAAAATGGGAGAAGGAGCAGATGCTGTGTGAGAGCTGCTGTGATTGCTGGTGGCAGGCTGGAGGGGCTACAAGTCAGTATTTTCAAGAATCTGATAAATAATTTTGGGTTTTTTTAAGCAAATGGCAAGGCTATTTAGTGCATTTTTAATTTGTCCTTGGATTCACTTAAAATGTGAATCTCTCAAAGTCAGTTTACTCCACTCCTCTCACTCTTCCAGAGTGAATGAATCCAAGGCCTTGAAGGTGCAAGGAGTTAGACATGGGCATGCTCACGATAAGGTTAACATCTCAGTGAGGTGATTTAACTGCTTTCTGTCTGTAACTGAGCTAACTCTCTCTTCTCAGAGAGGGATGGCAATTCCAACTGCTGTCAGCACTTTCAGCTTCCAGGAGGCAGGACCAGCTGCTGCGTTTTCAAAATGTATTTTGTATGATGTGAAGTTAGTTGTCTGCCAACAGCATGCTGATTATCAATCCTGGTTTTTAATGTGATTGATTCTGCTCTTTGAAATATGGACTCTACCATGGTTGCTTTGGCTGCCTCAAAGCATCCACTAAGTGTTGAATAAACTATATGTAAGAGCAATAATTTTTCTAACATAACTTCAAAAATCTCTTGCTCCGTGGGGTTTAATATTCCAATACTTTTATCTTTGTGCAACTTTATTATCCTTTTGAAAGGAGGGAATGCTGGTGCTCTTGCCATTTTTTCCTTTGCCAGAGGGTGCAGAGGAGATGAATATTCAGATCATTTCTTCACAGGAAACTCACAAGTGGCCAGTGCAGAACAAAAGATGCTGATGATTCACACAACACGTCGTCACTCTCTGAAAGCCCTTGCTGTCGTGTACTGTGAGTGCTGGAGGTCTCTGTGTGCTAATAAAGTAATGGGATTAGCTCATAAAAGAAAATCCATGAATGGCTGGTAATGTAGAGACACTGCCCTGCCTTTGAGTTACTGTTTCCTAAAGGCTTTATTTCTGTGAATAAAATAGTGTGAGTAGAATTAGTGTGAATGAGCACACAAGCATCTTCCACACCTACTCACTCCAGCAACAAACACCAGCCTGTTTCTTGGGAGGCCCTTATACTGTGCTGATAAATGGGTGGATAGATAGATTTGTCATGCAAAATATTCTCTGCTTTTAACTATGTTAACATAGTCCTTGCTTGGAGAATAGAGGCTCAGCTGAGGGAATAATTACAGCTTCAGAATCCAGAACATAATATTTTCTTTTATTAGGTAAGCAGTTGTCGGCTGATACCAAAATTGCTTAATTTATACTTCTAGCAGTGCCCTAAATGTTAAATATATCAAGTGAGCATTCTTAGAAATATTAATATTGCAGTTCTTACCCGATTTCACTCTGAGCTTGACACCTACATTTTATATACGAGCATACAAATGCTGTGAATTTTGAAGCCTTTAATTAGTAGTTGCAAATTTGTTTGTCCCTTAGCAACTTGTATTTGCATAAAGATTAAGGCCAGTCAGAATGAAAGGGATAAAACATAGATGGAGGAAACATTAATAAATTAGTAATCATGTATAAAAGATAAGTAGTCTTAGATGTCATTTCCATAAGCTTTATTAAAATTGAAATTCTTTTTTAAAGATGCAGTTAGTATTTTCTCCACAGTTGATCATCTCTAAAAAGAGATCTGTCATGAGCTGCAGAATTAGAGAAATTAATGTATTGGGGTCAGACATTAGTATGTAAATTAAGCTTTGCTTTTATTCTGGATGGCAACAGAAGCATTACCTTATATTTGACCTTTCATTCATTTAGCCTGACTCAGCTGTGTCAGTCAGAACAATTAATTCTAAGGAGCAGCTTTAAAGTGCAGGGCTCAGCTTTCCTCTCCTCCCCATGCTGATGGAAATCCCGAGAGGAGGGAGCTAATGGAGGGAACCTGAGCAAGGTTCTCCAGCTGGAGCTGGCTTTCAGGAGCTTGGAGTTGCTGATCCCAACCCCATGCTCTGCTGCAGTGCTTCACCACAGACCATTGGCAAGGTTTGTATGGAGACTGGGGCCAAGCCCCAGAGCCTCGGCTGGTGTTCCCTGCTCCCAGGGTGGAGTCCTGAGCCATACTGCATAGAAGAGTGTTTTTTGGGAGTCACTTTGGAGTGAGAAAGAACTGGGTGGTAGATATGCACAGGAGTTGTTAGTGGTGCTTGGCATTGACAGGTAACATCACAAAGATGTACTTCTGTGCTTGCCAATTGGCTGGTAAATGAAGGGTAAAATGGGGGTGAAACCCCTCCCTCTCATTTCTGTCGGTGCTGCACTTAGAGCTGGGCTTTTTCTAGCTGTGCTTACAGCAGCCTTTGATGGCATCACCCCTGGGGACTTGTGTCATGCAGCTCACCCCTGTGCTGTGCCATGGCAGATGGCAGTGGGACACAGAGGGGCAGGTGAGGCTGCCTCGCCAGCCCGCGTGATTTATCCAGCGCCAGGGCTCACAATCTGCTGGGTGCTGTTCCCTGGCAGAAATGTGCTGCTCACAGTAGAACTCCCTGCTTCTGGACCCTAGGCTGGCTGTCACACACCTAGCTGGGCAGATCTTAATTAGTCGTGTTGAGACCATGCTCAGATTGGGCACATAAGTGTGGGGAGATCTACAGAAAATAAACTTTTCTTGAAGTAGTGTCTGCAGCAGCAGTGGAGAAGCCTGCTCTGGATGTGGTCAGAGTGCCTGCAGTTAAGGTGAGCATGCAGGAGGGAAAAAGCTGTGTATCAATTCAGTTTTCAGATGAGGACAAGGTCTTGGGCAGGTTTGCCCTGGAAAGTTTTGGTTTTATTAAATGCACAAAGTATAACATTCATTTTAATTCAAATCAGATGATCCATTTAATTAAGGTCCAGTGCATTAGAAAAGGAAACCTAAAAAAACCTAAGAAAATCTTGGGGGGGTTGGAACAAAAGAAGGAAAACTAACCATTACACTTATAAAAACAACCTGTAAAAGGGATTGTATTTTCTTTTTAATGGAAGTGCAAGATTTGGCAATGAAGACTAGAATTTAGTTTTCTTGTTCTGATTTATACATTAGGAAAAGTCCATAAAATATTTAGGCTGAAAGGAATGAGACTTGCAATAGCATGTTAAAATGTTGGTTTTATTAAAAAAAATACTTTTCTACTATGAAATATGTTTTTAAGAGCTATTTCAGTGAAACTTTGAAATGGGAACCTGGTTCTGAGTTTTTATCCATGACCTGTAGGCTTTTCTTTATAGAAAGGAGAGGAAGAAGGAAATTCTAAGTGGTAATTTAGAGCTTCTGCTTTATTATATTCCATGGTAATTTTTCTCTGAGCATAATACAGTGGGTTTTTTTCTACAATCACAATTTTCTCTGACCCTGGTTACAAACCAAACATATAATAATTTGACTGTGTCTATTCCCCCTCAACTAGGCAGAGTCTTCTGTGGCTCCCAACAGCAACACATCTATAGGGTACCTGTGAACCACAGTGGTTTGGGTGTTCTCTCCATTCCCATTTTCCACTGATTTTGAGGATGGGCATTGGAAAATGAAAGGCTGAAAAACTCCAAGCCCTTGTAAGCTGCTGTGCTGCCCCCGGGACTGGGAAGGGGTGTGGGTTTGTGGAGGATATAAGGGTTGGCAGGGGAAGCCAAGGGTGAGAGCTGTGGTTCCACAAGTGGATTCTCTCTCTGGGTAGCATAGAGTGGGCAGAGGATGCTCCAGCCTCAGCACAGTCTCTAATTAATTTCTCTGAAGCTGATCCCTTTAACAGTCTCTTCAGCATTTTCTGTAGAAAATGAAATTTCCTCAGCTCCGCTTGTGTCTTTTAAAAGTAAAGCTTTATCTTTTTTTTTTTTAACTGACAACATTAATGATGAATGAATAATGTACAATCCAAACCACTCTGGAATTGAGAATGAGAAGGGGTTTTAGGGCTTCATTAAGATGAGAGTTGTGTTACAAACAACACACCCTCCTCTCCTCCTGAGTACAAGGTTTCACATCTGGTCATGGTCTAGTTCAAGTGGCTGAAGATTTGAATTTTTAAACTCATGAACAGACCTTTTAAGATTAAAAATAGAAGCCTGGGTGGTTTTTGTTTCTTGGCTGTACTCCTCTTGCTCTTTTGGCACCCGGAGGGTCCTTGATGGCAGTGAAACCACTGTCCAATCTGGCCTGAGAAAGAACAAAGCTTATTATCCATTGTTTGAAGCTTTCTTTTTAACTCATGGCAAAAATAATATTGTTTTTCTACTTTGCTACCTGCAACAAAGAGGAACGTTACCCGAGAACTACCCAAGATGTGTGTTTATTTTGTAACTAACAATAGCCTGAGAAGAAGGGGGTGTTTTTAGGGGGCAGTGTGACAGTCCCATCCAGGCAGCTACGAGTGCATCAGCACCAGGAGAGGCTGAGTGTGGACACATGTCCCAGGCAACTGTTGCAGCATCTGCCAACCTCCAAAGTTGATCAAAGTGAACTTGGAGCTGGCATTGGGCACAGGGAGAGCTTCCCAGCCTCCCTGCACCCAGCAGTCACATCTGTGGGTACAGTTTGGGCCAGGGCTGCCCCAGGTGGTGAGCTGCTCTCTTTGGAAGGTAACATCTGGAGGTGTGAATGAGGCCAGAGCCCAGATTTAAGCATGGTTGAAAACTTTGCCCTGAAAATGTCTCTCAGAAATCAGTGCAATTTAGTTCATACTAATTAACCCTTTTTCTTTTTGGTGATTCCTTTGTTTTTCCAATTCCCTTTCTCTTCCTGTTGCCATATGTTTGTTTTCAACATACCTCTCACTAGAACTCCAAGGTATAATTTGGAATTACTCTGTACTAAAAGGGACTACAGGGCAGCAATGGATTAATGCCTTTTGGGAAAATTTAGTAGAAAAGAGAGTCTGCAAATCCTCCAGGGACATTTGTCATGGATGTGTGAGTACAGGGTGGCTGCAAGAGGGCTGAGGGAATCTGCTGCCTTTGCAGTCCCAGTCGGAAGGTGCAGATTTATTGTAGATTAGGCTTAATAACTTCTGCAGTGCTGTTGATGAATAATAACCATGTAGATTGTTACCCTCTGTTAGAACAGAACTTTCTGAAGGACACTGTCTACTCAAGTACACAAAAGATCAATGTAGTAAACTGCTAATTTTTTTAGTACATAGTGTGACTTACACCTACTCCTGATGATTGGTACTTAGTCAAATGACTGGAAAGAAAAAGAAAACCTTAAATATGCTTCATGGGTGCCAAATAATTAACATCTGCTATGAAGCTTTCTGAACTTAGGAGGATGGCAATCTTTAATTTTATCTAGATGTGTCAAATGCAGAGGGAAGACAAAAAAAAAGGAAAAATATGTCATGCTGAATAAACATGTAACATTTATTTTGGAACATCATTATCTCGATCAGCTTTATTCTGGGAATTTGGCAACAACGATGGAGATGAAATAATTTATTTTGACAGTATGCACGGAGGATTTGAAGAAAAAAAATAATGGGATTGCCCAGAAATTGTCTTTAGAGCAATGCCAGTGTGCACTGATGTGAACAACATCAGTATTGTTGGAATGTCTGCTTTGCAAATATATCTTACTGTATTTTTTGTGCCTTACCAGGGAAAGCAAAAGCTTCTAATCATGATTGGAAAATAAGTTTAAGTATCATTAGTTTATGACGATCTCTAAGCATTCCCTATGAAATATTCCATGAAACTTGTCTTTTTTTTCTCCATATGTGTTAGCCAGTGCTGGTAACACCAACATGCCTGGTGCTTCCTCATGAAACTTTGGTGAGGTTGTAAAGACTTTTTGAAGGAAGGTGGATATTCTACAGTAGCACAACAACTCTCCCTGTAGAATTACAAAACAACACCTCAGACAGACAGCCCACTGAGTCTCGTGAGAATAAACTAACCCAAATTACAACTGTTTACATGCTGCAGGTGCCAGACCGTGGAGCACTTGTCGGAAGCCAAGGAAGAGCTGCCGGAGGCCGGCCCGGCCGCCAGGGTGGACAACGATGCCAGCAGGAGCCCCGAGGCTGCTCTGCCCTCCCTGTGTCTCAAGCAGGTGTTCCCCAAGTATGCCAAGCAGTTCAGCCACCTGCGCCTGGTGGACAGGGTGGCCGCCCTCTTCATCCGCTTCCTGGGCGTGAAGGGCACCACCAAGCTGGGCCCCACGGGCTTCCGCACCTTCATAAGGTGGGTGAGGGGAAGGGCTCCTTGGGAAGTGCCCAGGGTGTAGCTGAGAGCCTGGAAACTGCTGGCCCTGACCCCCCTGTGGAATGAAGGTGCCACACTCCCAGCTGGCAGCTCTGGTGGTGCCCTCCAAAGCTGCTCCCTGTAGGTGCCACCAAAACGCTGCTTATTTTTGATAAGGTTTTTGTCATTCCAAGCTTTCAACATAGCTGACCTGTGGAGCTGTCTAGTAGGAGCCCGGCTCTTTATTCAGCAGATCACTGACACTCTGGGAGACAGCACTGGCAGCCTTAGTGTGTCACCCTCCTTGTAAATCACTGGGATACTGGCAGGAGAAGGTGACAACCCAGGGGGACTCTGGATGTGGTTCCTCTGGCCATGGGCACAGCCAGGGGCTTCCAAACGCCAGCTGCTGGTGCCTTGTGTACCAGGGATTTGCACTGTGAAATTGCCACTTGCAAAGAACTCCATTTATTTTTTTCATACTTTTCATTTGTGAGGTTTGGTTTTTTTCCTATATTGTTTTTATGGATTTATCTGTTACAGTCGTGGCACAAATATCTCATTTTCTGTCTTCTCATTGACAATGACAAAAGAAATGAGCAGCAGCAGCAGATGTACTCTTAAAATACAGATCCTGTTTCTATGCAGATGCATTTAGCATTCAGGGATGAATATAAACAATTTGATTCATACAGATGACAATATATAGAGAATGACTGAAGGCATCTGCTCTAAACACAGACCAGTACAGGATTGTTTCCAGTTTTGTATTTTCTATTGTTTAGTCCAACCTTAATTTGGTACTTGCCAGAGGAATGCAGAATAAATGCCAACATTTTCTTATAAGAATATTAAAATAAATTGCCATATCTCAATTAGTGTTTGCAGTTCCCTAATGCATGTTAAAGTTTTTAATATCAGAAAAATGGATTTATTTTTTTTCCCAGAGGGTCTATAACAACTATATGGCCCTTTCCTGCAATGCTGTCATCACTGCTCATTTCAGAAGTAAGGTCATGTTTCTAGGATGTGTGAACTCTCACTTCCCAAGAATTAAATGCTACACAAGTGTGACTTGGTGTGTGTGCAGCCAAGTGCTTCAGAGTATATCCACTCAAATTCTAGCTAATCAAAAGCTGTTCCCCTTCAATAATTCCTTCATTCCAACAACAACTAACTCAAAAGGAAATGCTAAACGTGGCTCTGGTCTTTGCTTGGGTGCTGCCTAAGGTCTTCTTTTGGACTATCTAGGCCAGCCCTTAACTCTGTTTGAAAGGAACTCTACTTAGGCAGCTAGGGAGTGAGGTGATGTAAATTACCCAGGGTTTGGGGTGGGCTTGTTGGCTCCTTTTTTCCTTTTTCTGGCTAGAATCTTTGGCCAGCTCCTTGGCATGTGCAGGCTGCCAGACATCTGGAAATCCTGGACTGCTGGCGAATTCTCAGGGAGCCATCAGCTCTGCTCTGCAGGCTCAGACCACACAAGTGTCCCATCTCCTGCATGTGCTTATCTCCTGAGCTGCTGCTGCTTTCCAGGCAGGGCTTGGTGATGCACGGGGTAAATCTGTTTGGTGTTCAGGCGTGAGGAAGTAATTCTGTGCCAGAAAGCTTTCCTCCTCCTGTTCAAACAGAATCTGTCAGTAAACAGTAGAGTATTTCTCTGTGCAAACTCTGCCTCGTGGAGATAGTCTGTGCAGTTTTCTGTTGGGTTTTGTGATGTTCCAATTAATTCCATTCTGTTGCAGCCTCAGAAAGATCTAGCAAGAGCCTGGGAGCAGGCTGGGTGTAATGTCAAGTCTTATTTCTAATGGAAATATTCAGGGTTTGTTTTGCTTTTTGTTTTGTGGTTTGTTTTTGTTGGGTTTTTTTCCCTGCTTAGTTCCAAAACCAAAAGAAACCACTTAATCTGTAGCATGACCTACTGGCTTTTTGTGGCCAGAGGTTGCCAGGAGATTGCCCCTGCAAACTGGATTTAGGTGCATGCCTCTGAATGGTCCAGAGCTGCTGACAGAGGTGGTGGCTGCATGATGGGTGCACACAGATGATGTTCTGCACATGAAAACCTCAGGGTCTGTCCCATTCCAGATCCATCCACTTTCTGAACACTGGTTTGTTTGCTGTCTGCTGGGTGTGTGTAACTGGACAGAGCGTGTCACATAGGCTGTGAACATGGGTAAACTTTTCTCCCAGTGTCCTCTCAGTTGCCCTTGCAGAATTTCTCCTGACTTAGTTTGGATGTGATCAGAATTTCTTTTTTTTTTTTTTTTTTTTGTCTATTTTTGACAGAAACTGCAAACTGAGCAACAGCAACTTTTCCATGGCTGCTGTAGATATCTTATATATTGATATCACCAGAAGGTGGAACAGCATGGGAATCGACCACAAAGAATCAGGTAACACTATTTTGTATTTTAAGACTATGGAAGTGCTTTGTTTGGAGAGGGTTTTTTTTGTATTTTGGGTAGCTCAAGCACACTTCAGACATTCAATAAAAACCTGGGAATGAGGCAAGTACATCTGAGGTATGTGTGTGCACAACAGATTCTTCTGTTTAGTTCTGTGGCACTTGCCCTTTATGTACAGGTTAGGTCGCTCTTAGTTTTCAGTTTATTTATTGGAACAAGTCTTCTGTGAGCCCCTTTTTACACTGGCAATTTTGCATTTCTAAGACTCGTTGCTGTTTGCAGGGTAGCTCATTTAAAAACCATTCCCAGTGGAACCTTCAACTTAATTACAGTGTAAGAAGGTATGTCCATATCAGAGCAGCTTACAAGGTCTAGCAAAACCCAGCCAAACCTCAAGCTCTGCAGGAGATAGAAATAAATAGGCTTAACTTCTTTTTCTTTTTGACTTGTGTTCCCCAAAAAGGTTACTTTGAGGACAAACAAAAGTGCCTGTATTACCTTTCCTTTCCCAGAGAGTTGTCGTTGTCATCCCCCAACAGTGCACTCCCTTTTTTTTTGTTGAATTTGTGAGGGGTGAGGAAAGGACAAGAGGTTTCTGCACAAACCTGCACAGTGCTCAGCTATCAAATAGGTTCTTACTAAGGATGAATAGCAGTCCTTCTTCTTTTTTTGCTACAATCACCCCTTGCTGTAAATTTTTTGTTCACACAGAAGCTAGGTCAAAGAGCCAACTTAGCCTTCAGTAGTGAATTACCTCCCCATCTGCTTTGGCCACATTTTTAGATCTGAGCCAGTAATCTGTCAAACAGCAGAGTTCAGGGATTAGTTTCTTGTTATATTAAAGGCCTAAATACACCACTGAATGTATAACTTTTTCATAGCTTTTGTTAATGTGGAATAATTTCAACTGCACTAATATTCCCATCTCAACAAAAACCCCAGATATTCCTGATTACATTTTTTGAGCCATTTATAGCAGGCAAAGAGCAGCTGGATTATTCTGGAAGGTTTTATGCCACTGTTTCTTGTGACCATCGAGGGCAGCTTAGGGTCACCTTAGTTTCACAGGTATGCAACAGCATTTCAGGGTGGGTAGAAGCCATTTACGTGGTGTAGCCACCAGAATTTCCCTAGCAAAAAACAATAGAAATGCAAGTGAATCTTCAGGCTTTCAGAGATTTGTTGACAGTCTCATGAACCAGCTGTTTTCTGAGGGTTCAAACACAACACCCTCACCATTTCTATCTGGCCCTCTCCCAGCTGTAACCACACAGCCACTATGGCTGCCATTGGAAAAAACAGCAGCTTCCAACTTTTTTCATTAAATGCTTCACACGAGTGTCACTTACGTGGGAGAAAGCCTGTGTGCCACCAAAGGTGCTTTCCCTGCCTGCAGCCCACCGTGACTGATAAAATAATTTACTGAGCTGGCAGCTGCTGCTTGCAGATAACTCAACAATTCCTCTGCAAGCCACTTTACAGCCAAGATCGTAAGCGACCCAGCTGCAGCCCTAGTTGAGAGGAATTATACTTGGGAATGTAATTGTAATATTTTGAAAAGGTGCCTTTCCTGCAGCATCAATATAGTTAAAAAACCCAAACCTTTCAATATCTCAGCCTAAAATAATCTTCTTAAGTGTATGTTCAAACTGGGAGAGCTAGTTAAAAGCACAAAGCAGCAATAACTGCTCCTTGTTGCTGGCATTCTGCAAAACCAATTGTGGCCTGGCTTCTTAATTAAGAATTAGAGTAGGTATTGCTTCAAGGTTTTAAATACAGTAATTAGTGTTAATATGCAGCCCCTCTTTCCGTTGGCTGTGGTAACGTGTCATTAGTAAGATGTGATCAAACAACACCTGAAGAGTCTGTGCTGCAGTGTGTGGCTTTTGTTTGTGAAGGGGCAGAGTTGTGTAGCAGAAAACATTTTTGGCACTGCACCCCTTTCCCTTCCTACACACTTCAACTGTTTGAAATTCAATTGAAACTAAACTGCTGTTGTAGAGATATTGGGTATGGATGAAAAAACAGCCTCCTCACCTTCACTTCTGTGACGAGGTGGTACTTGGCAATGGGGTTATTGTTACAGTGCCACAGGCTGGAATGACATACTCTTTCAGCAGCTCTACAGTTGAACTTTTGTTGTAAGTCCATCTCTAAAAATACAAGGTTCAAATGACCCCATTCAGGTGCTGATACAAACTTCTTTTTCTCCCTAGGGAGATTGTTTTCCTTGAAGCTCAGTATGTTACTGTGTCTGATTTGGTTGCAATTTAATATTTGAGGCAGCAGAAATCAAGGCTGCTATTACAGCAGCTTATTTGTACAATATCTTACAATCTCTGGGTGGTTGCTCTACCAGTTTGCCTCTGGATGCCAGGCTGCTGTCTGCAAAACAGCAGCAGCCTCTGTGACACTCATCTGTGACCCTGCCCAGAAACACCAAATGAGCTCCTCTGTGTTACACACAAATAAAACCTCATCTCTGGCTCTTTGAAGGACAGACAGTTCCTTTTCCTAGTGACCATTCTAGATGGCTGCTGTTGAAATTAGAAGTGGTTATACGTCCACACCCAGCACCCACACCTTTTGGCCTTGCTGCCAAGACACCCAAGAGACAAGATGCTGCTTAAAGAACGTAGTTGCCTGGACAACACTATGCTGTGAGTCTCCCATAAACTCCCTTTCCTTGCAGGAATGTGTCTGCAAGCCTTCATTGAAGCTTTCTTCTTCCTGGCTCAGAAGAAGTACAAGTCCCTCCCTCTTCACGAGCAAGTGGCATCTCTGGTGGAGTTGTGTGAGTGCCAGCTGGCCGCCCTGGGTGAGAGGCGCCCGGCGTGCGGCCGTGGCCCCGTGGAGCGCCGCGGAGCAGGGGGTGCTTGTCAGACAGATGGGCTGCCCCTTGCCCCAGCTGCACACACCCCCCTCCTGGCTCGCACCGCCACAGCCAGTAAATGTGCAGAGTACAGGAGTCATCGCTGCTAGCTGTGCTAATTCAGCAGGACAGAGCTGAGAATCAATCCCTAGCTGTACTGCAGGAGGACAGACAGACTCTGCAATTCTTTCCTCTGCTACTCACAGTTATTTATTTCACCCTTTTCACTCAGGCTTTTCAAAAAGCCTGCTGCAAGCTGCCATCCTCCAGTAATGATCCTGGCCGTGGCTGCTCGTTCACCTCCCTGCTGGACCTACAGTGCACCTGGAGTGACAAACTATCCCGAGTGGATAGGAAACCAGTGTGAAGACCAGGACCAAAATACAGGGGGATGACAACCAGCATCGTGGGATGGGTTGCACTGATGGAGAGGAGCACTCAAAGGAATCGTGTTGTGTATGCACTGGACGTATTGCAGAAGCCAAGTAGGGAGCTGCAGGCTCAAATACCTGCTGTGGTCTTCAGAGAACTGAAACTTGGAATGGTGTTTGTGGTCAGACTTCAGGCTGTGACCCCCTTCTTTTGGTGGCTTGGGCTTGGGAACCAATACAGATTTGCTTATAGTCTATGTATTTATTTTTCACAGTCCGTCTTAAAAGACTGAAATGATATTTTGACTTCTACTTCTTTGTACATGTCTTTGCCATGACAAGGACTGTTACTTTTTTAAAGAAAAACTGATATTTATCCTTTTGCTTCCATAGAGACAATAAGCTCACACTTATTCACAGGAAAAATTTACTGAAATTTAGTGAATCAAGTGGTGGTTTTGTCTTCAGGTACTAAGCACTGCTTCTTCAAAAAGCTGTAAAGGCTCTTCCACTGAAACCAGTCCCAGCCCTGACTTAGACTACATTGTGTTCTAGGTTTGCTCATGTTTTGCTTTTTGTTGCATGTTCGTTACCCTATTTGCACCTGTGGTAACCTTAGGGCAGATATTTTTGTGTGTCTTTGCACACCTTCTTCATATTCTCCCTTAAATACGACTTTGTACGAGTTAGATCCCTGTTATTTCTCAGGATGATTTGTCAGCAAGGCTGGGCTGTACTGCTGCAGTTGGACAGATTAGTCTTATTTTTCAATAAATGAACTGTGACTGCCATAATCACACTCATCTCGAGTGGGGCTGAAAGGATAGGAATCACTTGGAACTTTATGGCTGTTCAGTCAAATTCTTTTCAGTCTCTTAATTTATTACTCTAATATACATCTACATCTGAGTTTGAATATTTTTTTCTCTCCTTTGTTCTCTAACATGGATGAGTCTGTGCTCTGCTGTTCTTCACTCTGTCAGACACTGCAGAGCCAGCTTGGAGGATATCTATGAAATCCCCTGAGCTCCACATCAAGCTGCTCCAGAGGCTGGTGTCTCAGAACCATGCAGGTTGTCAGTGCAGGTGGGGGCCTGAACTAAAGGCAGCACTGGGTGAGTTCTTCCTGCAGGTGGAGTTTGGGGTTTTTCTGATGCCAGTTTTCAGCAGGGTGTGTTTGCCCCGAGTGGCTATCCCAGCAGGTGCCACAACACCACGGCCCCAGAAACTCCTGCTGTGGGTGTCCCTCCTTCTCTTGGTCCTTGTCCATAGCACCAAGTAGAGGGTCTTTTATTAGTTCAATGTCTGGACTGTTGGAAATTTAATGAATGTTACATGAGAGGACAGCTGTAGAGTAACACCACTGCCCTCAGCCTTGCTTAAGTTTCATAGAGATTATTGCAGTATGAAGACAAAATGCCAAGCTCCGAGGTCTGGCATCTGTCAGAGCAAATGAAGCTGAAAGGGTCATTTTTTTTTTTTTTTTTAAATTATTATTATTTATATATATCTTTTTTGTTGTTGTTCCCACACTTTGGTTGTAATACATTTGAAGACATTCACAGGTTGAAAAATGGTTGCTTCTCATTTGGTGACGCCCGACATTTGTCTCGCGATTGGCAGCGTGTTACCAGCGCCGGCTCCGCTCTCCCGCCGCGTGATTGATGCCCTGGGAAGAGGGAGCTGCACAGAGTCAGATTGGAAATGCTGCAGCTGCCAATGCCTCTCCTTACAGCTTTCAAGTAGAGCAATCTATGGCCTGAAATAGCCAGCGTTTGCTGTTGTGTAAGTCACCCCCAGATCAGTGCAATAAATTCTTGTTTGTCCCCAGCGCCAGTGAGATCTCGCTCTCTTTTGGAGATCTTTGTGTCCTCTGCATCTAGCTCTCGGATTTTTGGGGCCCGTGCAGCACGTGCTGTTTATCTCCCATTTCAGACAGAAAGGGTCCCTTGTTGAGCAGTCAAAATATTCAATTATCTGCCTCTAGCAATCCAGAGGTCGTGTCTTTCTATCATTAGGAAATCGAATGCTGTTGTGGTCTCAGGGGGAGGCAGGGGCTAAAACACTTTAGAGACTTATGACAAAGTCCCATTTCTTTTCTCTGCCCTCTAATGCAATTTTCTCTGCATATTATTTAGCATCCAGAGCAATTTCACATCACCTTTAAGTTGCCAGGCTGTGCACATGTGAAAAAAAAAGCCACCAGGGACAATTTATTCAGAACTTTAATCTCCAACTTGCCCTGTTACAGATATGTGTTTTGGGAACATCTGAGGTACACCAAGCAAATTGCTTCACTTGCCACACACTTCTAGCTACCTCCTTTTCAAATGCAGCTGGAAAGTTCAGTGCTGAGCTAATCACACAAATAATGCTCAGGTGAGAGACCCAAGTCCACATGCTTTAATTAGGTCTTTTCAGCTGGAGCTCCCACCCCTGTTGCCAGGCAGGTGTTTCCAGTTTACCAGCTTTACCCCTCTGGTTGCATTAGTCTTTGGTTCAGCCCATCATCAGGTGGTCAAAGCATCCATTTCAGAGAGAGTTGGTGGCAGTTTGGAAACCTTTGTGATGAGGAGCCATGTCCTTCTCCTGCTGGAGCCTGGCACAGGTCACCGAACACGGTAGGTGCACATCCTCATGTGTTGAGTGTTGAGTTGGAAGGGGCTGGAGCCTCTGCTGTGATTTGGGAGTTAAGGACATTACTCTTGCACTGCTGGATGTGGGAGCCCTTGAGGGCCACGCTGAGGTGTAGGAAGAGCTCTCAGAGGAGGAGCAGCTGCCAGCTGGGGCCTACCTGGGTGGTGCTTCTGAACTTGCTTAGTGTTGCACAAATGACTGTCACAGTCCCTGTCACAGCTCCTTGTTTCTAGCCAGCACTGTGTGCAGCTAAAAGGAAGCAGATTGTGATGCTGCCCAAGCTTTGCCCCATGGAGATGAGTTGAGTAATTGGCACACCTGCTGTGGGTTGTGCTTTTTCACCCACCTCTGATCTCCATCATCTGCAGGGGTTGATCAGGGGAGCAGGGAGCTGTGTAGGGTGTCACCCCATGAGGAGGGGACCATGTGATGGTGTGAGTGGTGGGTGCTCTCCATTGTGAGCTCCTCTCCAGGGTGTGAGGTTAAGGTGATGCTGACAGCCTTCAATTGCTGTTAAATGGTCCCAAATTCAGTAGTGATTTATAAACGTCATTAGGAAGTACATCAGTACTGAGTGCTGGGCAGGTGATGATGAGACTCTGTGTAAATGTGGAGATGAAGAACCTGGGTCTTGGGTGCAGTGGAGTGGACAGGAGGACTGCAGAGGCCCTGGGATCACAGCAAGCTGAGAGAGCCACAGAGCTTTAGTAGGATGCAAACAGATCATTAGAAGACTGACTCTTTTTTTTCCCCTCCTCCCTTCTGCTCACCCTTTGTCCTCTTCTGTTTTAATCAAAGAACTTTACTTCATTTATTTTCCTTGAAACTCTTGTAGCTTTTCAGCTCTGCAGCTTACCTCTGCTTTTCCCTTTTATCTTCCTGCTCTTGCCTCTCTCATTGTCGTGGTGGAAAGGAGAAATGAACTCTCACCTTCCTCTCCTGATCCTGGGGAGGTTTTTTTTGTATTATCAAGTAGTTATTGAACTCGATGGTCCTCACTGATGTTGCCAGCTTGGGGAAGGCTGCTTTTCAGGCATGGTTTGTCTAAAAAACCTGGGAGCTCCCCAAATCAGCCCAGTGCCCTGGCCAGGGACTCTGACAGCTCAGCTCATTCTGAGTGTGTGATGACCCTGTGCTGTGTGTGTCACATGTGCTTTGCACTACTTGGCACTGTCACCTGCAGCCTCTGGGACATGGGTGGGTGTGCCACCCTCTGCCACTGCCCACAGCTTTTGTGGCCCTTCTCATTTCTGTGGGTGCCTTTTCATCACCCACAGACAGTGACCAGCAGTTGCAGGGGTGGCAGCGAGTGCTGCTGGGTCAGGGACAGCTGCTCCCTCTGCACTTGTGGCCACCCTGGCAGCACCTCCCTGTGCCCTTCTTGCCAGCTCACTGTCAGAAACGAGCCTTGTGCCCATCGCTCTGCCTTGCTCACACCAGCCTGTTCTCCCATTTTGCTGCCAGGGCAAGCTGCAGGTGAGCTGGCCAAGCCAGGAGGCTCCAGAGATGCTCTGTCCTGTGCAGCTCAGCTCACAGACATCAGCTCTATCCTCTGCCTCAGCGTTTGCATCTTGGAGCTGGTGGGACCGAGATGGCTGCTCCAAGCACAACCAGAGCCCTCTCTCTCCTTAGGCAGTGCCTGTGTTTACGAAGCTGTCACCCCTTTGCAGGCTCTGAGTGGCACAGCCACTGATGCTCCTCTGCCTGCGAGCGCAGGGAGGCTCTGCAGCAGGCACTCCAGTGTGCTCAGTAATTAGAAACCTGTCCAGAAAAATGTGAGTGCTGTCACCACCTGTCTCTGTGTCAGTGTCTAGTGGCTCTGCTGCTCAATTACTGGCTTTGTTACCTGTCTCTGCTTTCAAACTTGTTTTTGTGCGGGAGAGATATTTATTCCCCTTTTTCTCCTGGTGCAGAGTTTTGGGAGGAGGAATGAGATCACTCTTCTCTTCTGAGTTGGTTGACTTGCCAACAGAGGCTTCCAGCAGCAGCAGAGCATGCGGAGATGGCCAGGCAGATGGAAGAGAGCAGCCGAGCCACTTGGCAGTTGTTGCTGTGGTTTTGGCTGGAGCTCTTGTTTGTACCCCTTTTTTTCTCCCTGAGGTGACTACAGTAATCTAGAAGCTCAGGTCCATCTGCAGTGCTTGGAAAAGACCTGTCAGTCTCAGAGGTGTCTCTGCTGTCAGTGGGCTGGTCAGAGCTGTCTGCATGACAGTGAGATCTGCCTCTGAGGAGATGATTGTGGTAAGAACAGGCGTGATCTCCAGGTCTGGATCAGTGTCCCACGCTCTGTTCTAGACAGTGCTGGTGACATGCCAGAGTTGCTGCTTGGAACATTTCTGGTGTCAGTCAGGGCTGGGAACCTGAGCCCCCAGCTCCTCCTCTTGACTCTGGGAGAGAATCTGATTCCAGCCCTGTGCTGGAGGTTCACTGGGTACAAGTACCCTGGAGGTCAGACTGGTGTGCAGGAGCTGCTTCTTTCCACCCCTGCTGTGCTACCTTGGCATGGTGCTGGTGAAACAGGAGTGCTACTGGCATGGGGGGAGAGCTGGCTGCACGTGCCTGGACAGCAGCAGCACAGCGTGCTCTCTATACTGTCAGCAGCAGCCGCTGCGGCTCGCTCCCTGCACGCTTCCCGCTCGCTTCTTCCTGCAAGCGACTCTGAGCCAGCCCGCCAGAGGCGAGGGGGTGGCATCAGCCATCTCACTGCACCAGGATTCCCCAGGGGGGAGAAAAAAAGAAAGCCTCCTGAGGCTACCATGTGAATGCTGGCTGCTTGCAGAGGAGCAAGGAGCTGGTGCAGAGCCGCAGCCGCTCTCTGGCTGTCACCTTCCTGGGGGAGGTGTGTGCTGAGCCCACCCACGGCACGGCTCTCAGCACAGGAGAGAGATGTTTGCTGTTCCCTTGTCAGATCTGGCTGCATCTCCATCTTCAGCCCGCCGCTGAGGTTTCTTTGTGTTACAAGTTTCTCTCCCATAGGGAGTGTCATTTTGCTGTCAGCTCCTGCTGGAGCAGTGACATTCATTCTGTGCCCCAGGCTCCCAGAGCACGGGCAGGCTGCACTCCCAGGAGTGTGGGTGCTGCCCAGGAGCTGGTGACACCTTGGCCAGATGTGGCCCATAAATCCCCTGCCTCTGCTTGCCCAGCGCTGCCACAGCTCAAGGAGTTTAATTTAAACTTTATTTATTGCCATCAACTTCTTCCCAGCCTTGTCCAGTCTCTCTTGAGTTATAAGGGAGGAAGAGCTATGGGCAGCTAAAAATCTTTGATGAACCTGCTGTTGTGTGGTGACCTATGATAAGTCTCGTGCACCTCTTCATAAAGCATTGCCTTTGTTTCCAAGAATGACCTCATTTACTTGAACACTCACCTCTGAATTGAGGAGGTTTGTTCTGGCTGTGGAAGCCTGAAAGAGGAAATGCTGGAAAGTGGGTTTGCTGTGAGTGCCAGAGCATCATTTCCTCCTGTGCAGCCAGGGATGGGGGAGGCTTCTGGCCCAGCACTTGTCTTTGCATCATCCTCACTCTGCTGGGGCCCTGCAGCCTCCCAGGGCCAGGAAATGTACTGTCTATTAGATCATAAACTCATTTGGTTGGAAGAGACCTTTAAGCTCTTGGAGTCCAACCATTAACCCAGCACTGCCAGGGCACCACTGCCCCATGGCCCTCAGCACCACAGCTCCATGGCTTGGAAACCCCTCCAGGGATCACAGGGACTCCACCCCTGCCCTGGGACAGCCCTGGACAACCCTGGAGGGCAAGAAATTGTTCCTCAGCTCCAACCTAAACCTCCCCTGGAGCAACTTGAGGCCAGTTCTTTCTGTCCTGTCACTTGTTCCTTGGGAGTAGAGCCTGACCCCCTCTGGCTCCAGCCTCCTGCCAGGAGCTGTCAGAGCTAGAAGGGCTCCCCTGAGATGTGGGATCGTAGCAGGTTACAGCAGAACCACCCTGCTCTTAGTCCAAAGAACAGACAGGGAATGTGAGTGAGACCTTATTAAAGAACCTTTGGAGCTGGTTCCCACTGAGCTTCTGACCAATGCCCAGAAGCTTTAAGTCAAGCTTGGTGTTTGGTTTTACCAGCAAAGAGTTGGGAATAGCTGAGTTGTAAGGAAAAAAAAACCCACCTCCTCTAGGAAATTGCTGGTTTATGATGATAGTGTTTGGGGTTTTCAACCAAAAACCCACAAATCCAAGCACTCATAATCATCTTTTCAGCATCTCTAAGACAAAATTTCAGCCAACCAAGCAAAGAGTGTGTTGTGAGTCAGCAGTCCCAGGACCAGCTGGAACATTGAAAACACTGGAAGCTGAAATCTGTGGGGAAAGTGAATGGAACTGAGTCAGTTCCTTTGTGTGCTGCAGAGCTCCTGGGTGGATGAGAGGTGGTGCTTGTGCTTCTAAATCCTGCTAGACTCTCAGAAGTGAGGTGTCTCCATCTGCCCTGCAAGGCTTTGCCCTCTGCTTGCTCCTCCAGGAGGTGAAATTGAGAAAGTGTTTATTTTTGTTTGACTGTTCCATCAGTTCTGCCTCCTGAGCTCCTCCTGCTCGCTTGGTTTGTTCAGCAGGATGAGGTCCCAAGCCTCCTGCTAACCCTGCCCCAACTGCACACAGCCCAGCTCCTGCCTTTCCCTCTGATTATTTCTGCCTTACTTACCTTCATTTCACCTTAAGCACACACACACACACAAATTATATATCTAATCATCAGCACTAGCTGGATAAATCCATCTGGTCTCTGTCTCAGCCTCATTTAACCTCCCGTTGAGGAGCCTGCATCACATGGTACTCAGCTGAAACCCATTACCTTGCATGCCCGAGCAGAGCCTATTGAATTACCTTCACCCACAGGCCTGCAGTGTTTGCTAATGGCTCATGGCATCTTCCCACTTCCAGGTGATGGATTTGAATGGGGGTGTTGCATGGCCACATGGTTCATAGAGCCACAGAATGGTTTGAGTGGGAAGGGACCTTAAAGATCTTGTTCCAACCCCCTGCCATGGGCAGGGACACCTCCCACTAGAGCAGGTTGCTCAGAGCCCCATCCAGCCTGGTCTTGAACATGATGGAGCATCCTGTGCCAGTGTCTCACCACCCTCCCACTGAAGAGCTTCTTTCTCATTTCTAACCTAAATCTCTCCTCTTTCAGCTTGATGCCATCACCCCTCATCCTATTACCACAAGCCCTTGTAAAAAGACACTCCCCAGCTTTCCTGTAGGTCCCCTTCAGGTACTGGAAGGCTGCAATAAGATCTCCCTGGACCTCTCTCTTCTCCAGGCTGTTTTTCCCAGTCTGCACACACCAGCAAGTGTTAGAAACTAGGAGTGGCTTCTGGTGCCTGTCAGCCTGTTGTCACCACCCCTGGGGAGCCAGGAGTCGGTTCCTTTGTGTGCTGCAGAGCTCCTGGGTGGATGAGAGGTGGTGCTTGGGCTCCTAAATCCTGCTGGACTCTCAGAAGTGAGGTGTCTCCATCTGCCCTGCAAGGCTTTGCCCTCTGCTTGCTCCTCCAGGAGGTGAAATTGAGGGGAGCCAGGAGTGGTACCCCCCTGTGCTCAGGGATGTCCTGGGAAGGAGGCACCGTGCCCTGATGCACCCCTCCCTGCCCTCCACCCCCCCCCTGCCTCTGGGGCAGGGTATCATTGTTTGCAGTGCTGATGGCAGAAGCAAGTTGGCTGGTGTGGTTGCTGATTTGTTGGCAGTTTAGTGCAGGTTCAGGGCAGAACTGGTATGAAATTGCTGTAAAGGACAAAATCAAAAGCCTATTATGGTGCTGTGATGCAATTTTCTCTCCTCTTCCTACACCTCATCAGGGGAAGTGTAAAAGCCTTTCTGCAGGTCAGGCTCTGCTGTGATAACAAACCAGCAGCAAGCTGGGTCTGGATGTGATCAGGGGTGTGAGTGGCTGTACTGGGGACACCAGCCACGAGGACATGAACTACTGAGAAGCTACAGCAGCAGCTCAGGGACAGCAGCCAGGGCTTTTGGTAACTGGATGGTCCCCGTGGTGCTGCAGAAGGTCCCTCCTGTGTGCCCATGACACCAGCTGGGTGTTTTGAAGCCTCACACTTCTCTCCAGGTACCCCCAGCACTGAGCTCCTCACCTGGGGCATGAGGGAGGACAACAGCTTCCAGGCAGGAAAACAGGGATAAATCAAAGTCCATCAGCTGGGGACAGCTGTTATTCAGGCTTCATTCCTCAAAGATGTGGCACAAAAATCAAATGGTTGAGGCTATTTATTGTTCATCCCAGCAGTGGAGAAGGTAACGTGATGGGGCTGCAGGGACAGGATTTCCTTGCCAAGGAGCTGTGCTTGTGTCAGGTGGGACTGGCAGAAATCCTACAGGTGTCCAGGTCTCTCTAAGATCAATAATGGTGCAGGGCACATAATGACAAGCTGGAAAACCTTTTTCCCTGAGTAAAGTGCCTGAAAACAGAGCCTGTGAGCAGCTCTGATACAGCCTGACTGTGGTGGCACAGCATGGCATGGTGAATGACAGCAGCACTCCTGCTGCCCTCCCACTGCCCCTCAGCTGCCCTGTCTCTGCCAGTCTTGTTTGTAATTTATATTTCAGGGTGGTGGTTGGAGCTGGCCCCTGCCCAGCAGCCTGTGAGCTCCTCTGTGTGCTCCCCAGCTCAGGGGGTGCTGTGTGGGGTGCAGGCAGCACTGCCCCAGAGCCTGCAGCCTTCACCTCCCAGCCCCTGGGGAGAATCTACTTCATTTTGTCCCCTCCAGTGCTCCACGTGCAGGGAGAGGTGCCCCAGGCTGAGACCTGCTGCAGCTGCCCAGGTGACCCTGGGGAAGGGAGCACTGCCCAGTGTGGGGGCTCTGGCATCAACCACCACTTTGGGCTGTGAGTTAAGTGTGGCCCCAACAGCCAGCATGGGAATGGTCCCTGTGGCCAGCACGGGCTGCTCAGGCACTTGGCACTAGTCCCCTGCATGTGATAGTGGGGGTTGGAGACGGGAGTCAGTAACGTGTCTCATGGTCACCGTGCACGTGGTGCCTTGGCAGTGGCTGCAGCTTGGTGCCAGCTGTGCCAGCTCCCTGGAGCTGCTGTCAGCACGTGTGGGGGTTTGCTGGTGACAGAAGTGGGCTCCCTGGGTGGAGCTTTCAGCAGCAGCTTGGCTCTGGGCCGGCATCCCCGGTCCTTTCTGCAGGATGCAGGAGTGTGGGCAGTCGATAGACACGGAGAAAATAAAGTTGTGAACAGCAGCAGGAGCTGAAATAGCAACATCAATAGCAGTTTCCAGATAATGATCTAATTAGCACAAACAACAAGTTTCCACTAATGACTCTTGTTCTTCCAGCCCCTTCCTTTCTGCTCGCCTGTCATTATTGACTTCTCTGGCAGGGAGAGGCTGCTCTCCCCACAGTCTCTGGGGCCAAGGCTTTGGAGGTTTGTTTATTGGCTGCCTTTGAATTGCTTCTCCAGAGGGTGTTTGCTCTGGAGCTGGGGCTGGTGTGCGTGGGATGGCCGTGTGCAGAAGGGGGGAGGGAGGAAAAGCAGCTGCTTGGCTGTTGTAGCTTGTGAGGGGCTTTGGGAAAGTTCTGCTCCTACGTGTGTCCGCTTGTGAAACCAGGGCTGCTCCACCACACCAGTCTTGGCTGGGCAAAGCCTCTGCTGCTTGCTGGGTTTGATGGAGAGCTGCTGCCAGGCACCATGAGCAGCCCCCAGGTCAGTGCCTCGCTTACTGAACCCAGACAGACCCTGTAAGGGTGCAGTTATGAGCCCATCATTACTGCTGATGAGTCTTGGGCTAAAATGACTCTCGAGGTTGAAAAAAAATTACAGCTCAAGCAAACACATCCAGGGAGGCTCTCCAGGCTGCCAGCCCCATATTCCCATAGCTGTTCTGGCTGCTGGTTGGCAGTTCAGCCCCACAGCTGCCACCCGTGCCCCCCACTGAGCTCTGCCTCTGCTGGGAGCCGCTGCAGCCGCCCCGGAGCATCAGGTGCTGAAAGCTCTCGAGTGCACCGAGCTGTTCAGGGTATTTCCAGCTCAGATCTGTGCTCTGCTCTAACGAAGCCCCAGCTAAAAGGGTTTATTCAAATCAAGGTGTTCTTGATTAATCCCTCCTTGCAGCAGCTTCTTCTGTGTTTCCTGGGCTCTTTTCTTTCTCTCTCTCTCTCTCAACCTTCAAAATCATCAAGGTGAAACTTGGGAGGCAGGAGAGCTCCCAGCGCCGGCTGGTACCAGCCGTGGGTTGGGGGGAGCAGAGGGACCGTCGGGTGCGGGCTGTGCTGCGGGACCAGGTGCGGGGCTCGCTGCGGTGCCCGGCACGGACCAAAGGGTCAGACCTCCCCAGAGCACGGATTCGGTGGCCGGGGGTGCGGTGAGGAGGGCTCAGGCATCAGCGCTCGGGGTGTGGTGTGTGGAGGATGCTCGGGGCTCTTGTAGCCGTGGTGGGAAGGGCAGCCGGAGCAGCTGCTGCTGCCTGGACACGGCGAGCGCTGGAGAAGCTGCGGGGCAGGGAACTCCGCCTTGAGGCTGGGCAGGGAGGGGTGTGAGCGCAGGACAGTGTGTTTGTACCCTTGGCACCGAAATGCTGCCCTCGGGGCTCCTGCCCGAAAGGACAGAGGCAAGGAATGGTGTGAACAGCTGCAGGGTGCAGCGGGAGGATTTTACCCTCGGTGGCTTTTGCTTTCCCTTCTTGGGTAGTCCCAGGTGGCTCCCTTATGATACTGGACCCCAGCAGCCCCCGGGGGCCAGCCTGGGTCCGGAGCTGCTGTCTGGGCACAGCAACAGCCTCAGGCACTCCGCATCCCGACTCATTCGGATGCAGCAGCCTGTCTGTCCTCCCCCTTCCCCGCAGGAGCTAATTATGGTGATGTTAATGAGGCAGAGGTGATGCTGCTGCCCAAGGTTTTAATGAATCGCCTCCAAGTTTTTTGCCAGAGATGGGTGGGTTGGTGGGCAGCAGGCAGGGGCTGTGCCCGGTCAAGTGGCCCTCAGCACGCTGGGGTGTCAGAGGTGGGTGAGCAGCTTTGAGCATCTGCCACTGCCTCCCATGGCATCTTCTCCTCCAGCAAATGCCCAGCTCAGGGATGTGGCTCCTGGCTGAGCCTTGGGAGATGCCCTTTGGAGCTGCCTGTCCCCTTGGACTCGTGCCCAGCCCTCCCCCAAAGCTGGTTAGTGGGTGCTGGTCAGTCAGGCCATGGCCAAACTGCTACTGGGAGCATCTCAGAGGATGTGTCCATGCAGACAGGTAGAACAGGTGTGTGCACATGGTGAGTGTGTGGCAGGATGCTCTAAACCCTGGAAATGAGCGAGTAGAGGTGCTGGAGCCCTTCTGTAAAATATCTAAATAAATCTTTAATATTTTCTAATTGCAAATGTACATAAATTGCACGGCCACATCATCTCTTTGAACACCAACAACTTTCTCTGTACATTATTACATAGTTTAAAAGGAGCTGAAGGAGATTCAGCAAACACTTCCACTTTGCTTTTTTTTTTTGTTTTTAAACATACTTACAAAAAAAAAAAAAAGATTCTTTTTTTTCTTCTTTATAAGAGGATATAAAACATAGCGACTGCTTATCAGGAACAAGTATCAGCCTAAGCAGATATACAGAGAGAGGTATATCTTAAGACACAGTGATGTATGATAAAGGACTATGTGGACATGGAGACTGCACTCTGGGTACCGGTGGCTGATGCAGAACCACGTGGCATTTACAGCGATGGCACAGCTCGGTGGCACAGCTCGGGCCAGCTGTGGAAGTTGATGCTTGAATGTGACACCTCTTTTGTTATTACTTTTACCAAAGTGTGGCTGTTTCTGATTGATGTGCAACACCCCAGGATGGCAGCTGGGTTGTAAAGCCCATCGGCTGCACGTCAGCGTGTGGTTGTCTCCCTCCCTCTGCCCTCCACAGGGGATTTTCCCCAAGGGAGAAGAAAAAGGCACCAGCTCCTGGTGCTGGTTCAAGCAGGGCTTGTTCTCTGACATTGCTCTGAAGTGGGAGACCCCTACTTGGAGATGGGCAGTGTCCCCTCCTGGGACAGTTAAGGGCTCTCCTGGGTCTCCATGAACTGTGACCCACATCCCACCCCAGGACTGGCCAGGCTGAAGGGTTGAGTTGCCCTGAACACAAACCTCTGGGGAGGGGTTTGGCCCCGAGTTGTTGCAGGGGAACCCCCCAGGGACAGTGCCACAGGCCTTCTCTGGACTTTATGCTCCCCCTCCAGGCAAAGCTGATGCTGGGAACAGGGCAGTGACCATGGTGGAGCTGCTAGACACTGCTGTCAGAAAGGCATCTCCCTGGGCTCACTTTGTCTCCTGTGACTACAAATCCTCTCCTTGCTCATCCCTGAGCTGTCCTTGCTGGGGTTTCTATTCCAGCTGGGTACAGCCACTGGCAGCAGGGATGAGCTGTGAGTGCAGCCCTCCAGCCTTTGGCAACGGGCAGTTACGTGCCAACTGCTTCCCCAGGAGAGATTCTGATGCCTTGCTCGAGTCCACCAAGTCCCTTCTCCCTTTAGGAGTATCTGTAGCAGCAGGAGGTGTGTCCTGCACCCTGCAGCAACCTGGCTGCCCAGCCGGGGCTTCAGTGCATTCTCACAGTGCAAGCAAGAGCTCTACAGCTGCCAAGGCAGAAAACAAAGCCACCCGGACTCGAGTGACACCATGGAGTGACAAGGGGACTCTTTGGATGGTGGCAGGATTTGATTAAACTGGTGCAAAAGGGGCTGGTGACTACACTGTAGGATTAGTTGGTATGGGGAAGGACTCAGGTCCTCCCGGTCTTTTGGCACTGGAGCCACAATCCCTGAGCAAAGCGACGCTCCATGAGGGCTGCAGCCCCTGGGATGCTGCTCAGTCCATTTCATGCCCCTTCACACAGAACTTTCATCTTTTTTTTTTTTTTTTTTTTTTTTTTTTTTTTTTTCAGGAGCCTTCACTACAGTTTAACAAACCCCCTCAAATCAAAACTCTTAAAACAGAATCCTTGAGGTGGACCAACTCCAAATCTGGATCCCTGGCTTCTCTCTCTTCCCCTTCCCTCCGACCTCCCAAGGGAGGAGGCTGAAATGATCACCCGTGTCCGGATCCAGATTTGCTGGCTGGAGCCCACCTCTGCAATCAGCAGTGAGACACACACAGCCAAATCCTGACCGAAGAAGCAGCACCAGAAGTAAGTTACTATATACAACTGTTAGTGAGATAGATACGTTACAGTAACACTGAAAACATTTACAAAAGAAAAAAAGAAAAAAAAAAAGAAAAAAATTAAGACTTGTATTAATGAATATGGGTGTGTTTTTGCTTTGTTTACACCTTGACAAGTTTGCACTAGAACAGCCTCTTACTGTAGAAAGCTCAAGAAGGAAAAAGAAAATGGAGCCGCTCACGGAACATTCCTGACAGTGGTGGCTTCTCTCTGGTGCCACCAGCACCTCTCAGGATTGCTTGCCTCTGGTATTGCTACGCCAGGTACTGGGGGGAGGCCAGGGGGGTGCCCCGGGGCTGGCTCCCTCTCACACACACACAGAGAAATTACAGCTTACAAATAACAGGAACACCAACGGAAGGAACAGAACTGAGCTGAGCCTGGAGCTGAAAACCTACCCCCAAAGCTTTCCAGGAGAGGGTCACGCTTAGGTCCAGTCGTTGACAGTTGCAGGGGAAGGAGATGGGGAAAAAGAGGTGGTGGGAGGGGTAGGGGAATCTCTAATGAGACTTCATCCTGATTTTTCTTTTCGTACTGGCTCAGGAAACTAAGAACAACTCCAGGAGGTGTTGGCACTGAACCATGTCAAGGTTTTAGTAGCTTGCTGTGGAATGATTTAAGTGTTCCTGCTATTTCAGCAGAACGATGCGTTCAGAACTTGGCGAGTTTGAGGTTAACCAGGAGTTTGAGAGGCGGGGGGGGGGGGTGGTGGGGAGCAGTGCCTTGGCTTGTGGTTCAGAAGGTTAAGCTGTACTGCACTTAGCTTCAGTACTAAACAGTGGTTTTGGGGGTGTTCCTGTTTTTCCAGCTCTTACGGAGTCACCAACTGCATCCCCAAATTACTTCCGTGCACAAACAGAAACGCTGCTGGTGGGGCGCCCGGGCCCTGGCAGCATTTCCACTCCTCTACGTTACTTCTCGCTTGAAAAAAAACCTTCCATCTCTCTCTCTCCACACACAAATGTTTTGGAACTCAAAAAAAACCCACACATCTCAGGGCAACAGCCGTTTCACAACAGTCTTTTTGCAGGGTTCTGATAAAGGATTTGACTCAGTGGCAGCTGTCAAGTGCGCGCAGCCCACAGTTCACCACGGCTGTTCCTAACCTGTCTGGGTGTTTCTCCAGTTGTAACCGTGTCGGTTTTGTGAGGTTCTTCAAAGCCATCTGTGCTAGTCTCCAAAATGCAAAGGTGACTGTAAGTGGTCACAAATATTTAGGAATTTACTTTTTCTCCGAGGAGCTCCGTTTGGGCTCTGCCGGGCGACCGCAGGCGGGACCTCAGTGCGACACGGCCGCTCCTCCACGGACCAACCCACGCCGGGCTGGGCCCGGGGCTTCCAGGGAACAGAAAACAAAAATACATAAAAATTTAGGAAAATTTAAAAAAAAAAAAAAGCCTCTTTAATTCAGAAAACAATTGCACGTGGCAGAATGCTGTTAGTGAGCCTTAGGGCCGCGGGGCAGCCTTGGCAACGCGGAGCCTACCGGCAAAGTCTCCTGCTCAGGCAGCCTGGGTGGGGTGAGCTGTGCAGAGCCCAGGGAACGTCCTAGTCCCTCCGACTGTACATGGCAGGAGCTAGGGCGGGCGCGGAGCAGGGTGTTAAACTTTAGTGGGAGGAACAGGCAGATGTCCTGTACACTGTACACTGTCAGCCGTGTCTCAGAGAGATCTCCCTGGCTCTCGGAACGAGGGACCTGCTCTGAGAGTGGGAGGCATGAAGCACTAACTTAAAAAAAAAAAAACCAAAAACCAACAAAGCAAAACAAAGCAAAGAAACCCAGAAAGCAAGAAGGAGAGCGTGGCGCAGGGCAGCGGCACCACCCCCGTTAAGGAGGTGACCCCTCCGCTGGGCACAACGTGGCTGAATGTGCCGCCTCTGCGTGTTTCAGCAGCTGGGAAAAGTCTAATCCTGGCTTATGCCTGCACAGTGCTCCTGACAAGGGGGCTCTCGGTGGTGGCTGCTGTTCTTGGTGGTTACTCCCTTATGACCATGTTTTACATTCTTCGAGCCGGTTAATTTCCATGCAGTGCTCATTCCCAATTTAAAGAGGACAGTATTCCAGAAAATCATGGGATCTTTTTTTTTCTAATGCATACTGTGAAAGAAAAGAAATACAATTACCGATCTTCATGGTTCTTCAGGGCTTTTTCTTGTTTCTTTGTCTTTTTTTTTCCTCCCCAGAAACAGTACAAATCTCTGCACAGAGCATTCCATCCCCATAACGACCCCTCTGTCAAGCATGAAGCTGCCATTCCATGCAGCCCTTCACTCCCCCTCCACCACAAAGGGCACCAGCAAATCCAGCCCCTGTCCCTCATTCACAGCTCAGGGACCAAGCTCAGGCAACATTTACTTTATTCTGTGGCTAGAAGTGTGTGTCAGGGTTGAGGGGATGGTGCCCGGGGGCTATTGCTTACAGAGACTCTGCCCCATTATTTGTGAGTGAGCAGAAGCTGTAGAGAGGAATCAAGTTGCCATTCACCAGGTGCCAGCTCCTCCCTCCACTCATGTTTAGGGGTGAACTTTGTAGAGTAGGGTTAATGGTTGGACTCGATGATCCCAAGGGTCTTTTCCAACCTGAATGATTCTATGTGCCAGAACCCTGGGCTTGTTCTGCTCCTCTGGGCTGCCCAGGGATCCCCAGAAACCCCAGCCATGCCTTTCTCCACTCTCCTGCCACCGTGGTTCCCCCTTTGGCACCCCAGGGGTGCACCCTGACCTGTCACCTGGACTGTGCTCCCTATCTGGGGGGAGTTAATTAAACGCTAATGAGCTCGCAGATGCCCCATGGACAGTCATCTGCCTTATGTCAGCAGCCTCACAAAAGCCACCTCAGAGAAGCAGGCTGGGCTGGGCTCGGGGATGGCTCAGGGAGTGGGCTGTGCTCCGGGGGAGTCACAGGAGGAGCGGGCCAGGCTCTGCTGCCACTCCTCACACGGCTACATCCAGCAGCTGGGATTAACTGGGGTTACTGGGCCATCGCCTGCTGCAGGCTCTGCCCAGCTCCCTTTACCTCACCTACTGCCATGAACAAGGCCGCTATCCCTTGCTGGGAGGGGGCTCGGCATATCCTTTGGGCATTTTAGAAGGAAAAGGTGACTTTAGTTTGAACATGAAACACTGATTTAAATCCAACAGTGACAAGTGATTCTCAAAGAGGTGGTGTTATTTCCTTAATGCCACTCATCTCACACTCCATCTTCCCGTCCCCTCAATGTGCTGGCATTAGCATCTCCCACACGGGCTCAGTCAAGCGCGCCGTCCGCAGAAAGGAGCTGGTTTCTCTGGGGGGAGAGAGCAGCCGTTCTCTGAAGCCGCGGCTCACACCTGCTGCTGCACGGTCTCTCTGGCCAAGGCCTCCTCTCCTGCGGCAGCGCCCTCCACGCGTTAACAATTACTGCTGTTTCTGAATTCTCCATTCTCTGTAATCTGCAATTTAGTTGGGTTTGTGGGGGAGATCCCATTACGTGTCTGCATGCTGTACCTCTCTTTCAGCTGAGTAAGGGCACTCATTAGCCGTGCATTGGCGGCATCCAGGGAAGCGATGCGTTTCTCCTGCGAAGGAACGGGCACAGGCAACAGTCAGGGGGGGAAGCAGCAGGGTCCTGAGGCAGCAACCCCCCCCACCTTTTATACAACACTTTGGACCCTTAATGATCTAATTCCAGCCTCTTTGGCATTCTTAGGTGGGGGGTTTTAAGTGCCACATGGCATTTTGTTTCAATGCGCTGCTATTAGCAGGGCCACAAACCTACTTTGCTGGCAGAATGTGAGCTAAGGGCATTTTAGCACCCTGGACAAAATGGAGATAACACAGGTTAATTCTTCAGTTACCCAGAAACTCATTGTGCTGCTTGCTCCAACTGCAGCTGTTACAAAGATGATAAGACTCCTCTTCTAAAACCTACTGCTCTCACAAGATAGTTATTCCTGTCAGCCTTTAATTGATTTTGTTAGTGTAAATTAATAGTATAAATGACTTGTGGCCTCCTAGAATGGCTCTGATGGCAGCTCTCACCCATTACAGTATCACCAGGATGGGAGTGAGAGGTTCTGTGCTGCAGCCTGACTCTGCCACTCCTGCTCTTGGTGACACTGAAGAAGTTGTCACCCTTCTCCGACTGCTGTTAGCGGGAGGGAACAGAAACTACCCAGAGGGGCACAGCAGTTTGCCTGAGTGCTGGAGGGCCACGTAGGCACATGTCCAACATGTCATGCAGCCTGAGATGGCAAACAGACAGCAGTGTGGCCTGGCTCACAGTTAAGAGCCCCACGTGTCACTCAGGAGGAGGCAGGGGACAGGACAGCCCATTGAGCTGCTGCCTGGCTGCTGTTGGCACCTGCTTGCAGTGCAGGAGGGAACATGGTGATTTACAGGCTGTGAGCAAATTACTCTACAGAAGTGATTCTTTTTACAAAGTTACTACGGTCTCATCTCCTTTTTAATTAGCTATACAGTAAATTAGTCATGAGTACTGACTCACAAGTGATTAATAAGGTTGTTAACAGCAAGCCTACAATATACTGTCACCTGGCCACAGCCTGTAGGAAGACCTGGCTGCTGAGAAGATGCTGGTCTCTGCTGAGAGAAATTAAAAGACTATGGAGCATATTTTCAGATTCCATTTTCCAAGCAGAGTGGTTCACACCCATCACCCGAGGCTGCCACTCCACTCTAGAGCAGTAACTGAGCTCCCAGTTCTGCACACCACAACCCAAAGGCTGAGAGGACACATTGGCTTTGCTCTGGCCAGGCTGTGTGCTCCTTGCAGCCACGTCCTGCCAGCATTACCAGAGCATGAGGCACTAAGCAAAGCTCCTGGGACTGAGCCAATGAGGATATGATCCTTCCACAAACTGACTGTGGGCAAGAGCCTTCCACAAACTGCCACCTCCCACATCCTGGGTGTCACCTGCCAAGCCCCAAGGCTGGAAACAGCCACAGGAATGTAAATGCTGTGACAATAACTCTGACCTGCCCTGGGTGCTGACTCACCCTGGTGCACGGACTCACCCTGAGCAGTGCAGCAGCCCTTGGTAGCAGGGACTCACCTGGGCATCAATAATCTTCTGCTTGGAATCCACGGCAGCCTGCATTTCTGCATGGTCCTTCTTTAACTCCTCCTCAACTGACATCAGCCTGGTAGTCAAACGGACAAAAAAAAGACATTTGTTGGGCTCTGCTAAGCTCAGATATTGGTCTCAAGTCTAAATCAGCCACTCAGAGTGAATGACACAGACCATGGTCTCACTTAGTCCTTGAGCCCAAGGAAGCAAACAGGTGATGCACATGTTGAAGCACAGTGGAGATGTGAAACACCTGATACCAGTCTATGGATGGAACTGGCCTCTCAGAGCACCCCCATCACTCCTACCAGAGCAAACTGCCTCATCTGAAGCTGCAATGCAGAGGCACACACTGAGATGCTCCCAGCACCTGCTCTCAGGCACACAGGAGATCCACAGGCATTGGCACTACCTTTTCTTGCACATGAATCAAGAGTTTAGAACCAGTCTTTTTTTCTGGCTCTTATTCCTCTCTATAGACCTCTATCTATGGCTGGTTTGAGGAGCAGAGCAAGCCTGCCAGCTCCTCTGGGCACAGGGGCAGGCTGACAGCTCTCCCCTCCTGAAGTTCTGCCTTTGTCAATCAGGAAAATGTGGGGTTTTCCTTGTCCCAGGTAACACTGATGGGGGATCAAAATAGTCAGGGGTTGAAGTCCCCCAGACTTCAGGTAGAAAGTGAATAAATGCTTAAACCCCACATGGGAAACCTGCCTGCACCTCCAAAGAGACCTGATTCTCCTCCAATGGGATCCAGCTCCAGTGCCAGGCTGCCTGCCTTACTGTCACCTCCAGCACTCCCACCTCCCCTGTACCTGCTGATGATGCCCTTCATCTGGATCTCCTTATCCTCCTGCTGCCTCCGGAGCCTCTCCTCACTCTCCTCCAGCCTGGCCTGGTACTCCAGCATCAGCTTCTGCGTGGTCTCCTCCTGGCACTTGAAACGAGTCTCATACTCCTCCAGCTTCTTGTTGGAGATGCGGAGCTTGTCCTGCAGCACCACTAGGTCCTGCTGGTACTACAGCGAGCAAGGACAGACACAGGAGGAGAAAACACATGTGGCACGTTACCTAGAAGGGCTTTGCCCCTGCCAGGGTTCCCCCATGACCCGCTGACGCCCCCTCTGCTCGCATCAGACTAACTGCAAACCCGTCTCAGACAACCCCTCCTGCAGACACCTCCTCTTCAGTCTTCTCCACACCGCGTAGGAGCGAGGGCGCGTTCCGGGCGGGCAGGTCACTGGCAGGTTCAGAGAATGGGGTGTTAGCAGAGTCTGGCACTTCAGACAGGGAATGCAGGTTAGAGGGAGAGAATGGCAGGCACGCCTGGCACCTCCTCACGCTCACAGCGCAGGGCCAAGCACAGGCAGGAGAAGCTGCACTGGTGGGGTTTTGGGTTTACACATGAGCTCTTCAGCTGATGATGATAAATGTGGGTGTTTTGGATGTGCCAGGAGCCAAGCCCAGGTCATGAGCAGGCTCAGCAGCAGCCACAGCCACACTGGGCTGGAAGGAGTGGAGCAGGGAGCACTACAGCCCCTCCTGGGGCTCAGAGCTCAACCTGGGGCTCAACCTGAGAAGAGCTGCTGCATGAAGCCAAGACCCCACAGTGGTACTGCTCATTCAGATGAATGAAACTCAGCAGCAGAAGAATCACACAAAGCCATTAGAAAACTGAAGAGCTTTGTAACTCTGCAAAGCTGGGTTCAGCTCTTGCAGAAGCACAGCATTCAGTACAACTTGCTTTGCTAAAGGAAAAATCCAGCGTGTATCTGTACAAAAAAATCCTGCTTTCATTTAAAATAATTATCTTTGCTAATAGTCTTAAAAAAAACCCAAAACTCTCAACTGGAATAACCTCCAAATAATTCACATGCAGCTGATAACTTGAGAAGCTGCATTTAAAGACAGACATGGGGAAAAGACCTGAGTCATGAAGCCTATGGGTCATGAAGCAGCTTCCCCAGTGGTGACCACCACAATCCAAACTCTGGACTTGGTTGTGCCCCAGCTCTGAGAGTCCTGCTGGGGAGTGTGTCCAGGAGACCAGTGCCTGGTGAGAGGGGAGGGCAGCCAGGCTGCTACCTGGGCATGGCTCCACTGGATCCCCAGCTCAGGGAAATCCACATTGCTTTCCTGGTATCACTCCACAAACCGACAGTAACTGTAACTCCAAAGAATTAAAAATTTCTGCTGCCGATGCTCTTCCTGAATTGCCAAAGTATTGGAGCTGTGGCTGGCAGCTGGGCAGGACCTCTGAGCTCCTTCTGCCCGAGCACGGATGGGCACTCCAGATCACTCTGTTTTCCCTTTAGCAAAGCGTTTGCTGTGGCACTGGAACGACACAGTCTGCACATGTAACCTGGAGGGATGAGGGAACACAAAGGCAGCTGTGCAGAAGCACTCGAGTCAGACAGAAGGGAGTTGCTCGAACAGGGAAGATTAAATACCTACCCTAGCCTTAACATAGGAGCAGCCAAAGCGAGCTCAAGTGATAGCAGGAGAGGCCTCAGAGCCCGAAGGAGTCGCTCCTGTCTCTAGAACACTTGTCTCATTCCCGGTTACCATTCGTGTCTTACAGGCATGGGGAGAGAGATTGTGCTAATGGTGATCGGTAATGTCAGTGGCTGATGGGACAGCAAAGTAACAAAAGATGCTGCATGGCAATGAGACAGCAGGTCCTGGGGCTGGGGTCCCGCTGAGCTTGGCACAGGGACTGCTTTGCTGTGGTATGATTAGAGCCTGTGATCTCACCATCCTCGTGCTGGCCCTGCACAGGTCGGGGTGAGCCTGGCACATCCCCAGGGCAGTGGCACAGAATTAGAGCAGCCCCTGCCAGCGCCCACCTGGTGAACGCTGAGCCTGTGTCAGAGGAAAGGGTGCCAGGAGGGGACTGGTGACAATGCCTGGCACGACCCCCTGTCCCCGGTGGAGCCATCTGCCTGCCTGCAGGAGCTGCAGAGGGTCAGCACACGCTGCTCAGCGGGCAGCCCTCTGGCATTTCACCCCAGCCCTGCTGCCAACGGCGACGCTCGCCCGTCCACTCCGCTGCTGAACCCCTTCCACAAGCCCTTTGGTGACTAAATGCAGCACTAACCCGGTGCCTGCTGCACCACCCTGATGCCAGGCACCTTCTCTTTGGTGTGCTGCCTGCTGGTATCTCTGGTGGCAGTTGAAGTTGTTAGGTTTTTCTGTGTCAGCCACTATGTGATCAGTACCTGTCTCTGTGTTTACAGGAATACCCAAGGAGCAGTCAGTAAAAAACGAGCTGCTCACAAAACTCTGCCACACTCTGCCTAGGGTAGCTGAGAACCATCACCTTGTATTTCCCAGTCCCTACACTGCCTGCCTTGGGCACTTTACTTGAATTGAATAGGTGACAGTCCCAAAGGGACACAGCACAGCAGAGTGAGGACAGAAAGGCTGCTGTAACAAAACCAGAAACACGCTGTGCTGGCAAAGCAGGAAGGAGGCTCAGGGAGGGAAATGTCTGCAGCTCTGGGGGAGCGGGTGGTACCACGTGGCTGGTGTGACAGGAGACAAGTGAAGCACACTGAGGAAACATCCCAAATGCTGACTGTGCCCAAACTGCAGGAGCCCTGGCAGAGCCAGGATGCTGAGAAAGCACCTTGCAGAAACAGCAATCAGCAAAGATGGGATCTTTCCAGCTCTTGACTGCTGCAACTTTATTTCTTAACCCTACTTTGTCACCCTTGCCCAAGCCTATTCTGTCTCTCCCCTGCTTCTCCCACCCCAGGCTTGTCTGGGAGCAGCACCCTCTGCTCCACCAGCAGCACAGAGCCCCTGCGGGTGCTGGGCTCAGACTGACCTCTCTGGAACTGCCACACAGAGCCCCAGGCTGGTCAGGCCCTGGCCTGTGTGACACAGCCAGAAGTTGCTGCAGTGTCACTGCACCAGTGAAGTCACCCCAAGGCCCAGTGCTGTCTCTGAGACCAGAATCTGGACTTAATTTTTAGGTCTATTTACAGAGTTTTGACATGGAAGCTGCTTCTTGCTCCATGCCCCTGTTGTGAGGCACAGGGCTGCCTGGACCCTTCTCTCATCTCTTCTAGAGATGTGCTTTCTTTATAAGGCTTTCTTCCCCTGCAGGAGTGGGGGAAATAACAGAGACTAGCTGGCTTCAGTTTGCTGCAGAACAGCACCAGCACCTGATTCCTGGCTCCTGTTTTCCTTACTGGCTTTAATCAGAGGGTAATTCAAGTCACTGAGTGTGTGAAAACCTCCCAAACCTTCCCCAGAAGTGCCCTGTGAGGCTGAAGAGCCAGGCAGAGAGTAACCTGTCACCCCTCTCTCCTGGGCAGCAACTGCCACACAGCCCACCTTGTCCCCGGGGTGCTCAGAGGAACGACATTCAAGGAAATTCTCTCTCTATTTAGAAACTTGTTTCAATCCAATCAGGTTTTACCTTTTCTGCTTGGCTGAGCTCGTCCTTATTCCTGAGCTTATCCCTGTGCTTGGAATCTGGGTCAATGCTTTCATCTTCTAAAAACTGCATGTTCATATTCAAAAGCCAAGCAGCAGTGCGGTCCAGGGCATTGGGGTTCACAGGAGAAGGGGCCTACAATGAAACATACAACCATAACAAAAGAAAAACCTGTAACAGAAATGGTCATGAAGCTGGAGAGAGCCTTTCCTTCCAAGCCAGCCCTCTCCCCTGCTGCACCAACAGCAACGAGCAGGGCTGAGCTACCAGAGTGGTCAGGGTTGGGGGTAGGACAACTCCTGTGCTACACCTGCACGTTATTTTAGGTCAGACAGCCTTTGAAGGGCCAAGTTCTTCCCTGGGCCACCCCCATGGAACAGGTGTACGAGGGCACACTGCAGTGGGGTCCCAGCTTTCTGAGCAGGTCCTGTCTCCTCAGGAGGACACAACCTGAGAAGGCTCCGAGCTGAGTGGCTTCATGTGGTGCATTCACTGCACAAGCAGAGATTTCACTCATCTCTTCAGCCTCTTGTACTGCACCATCTTCTTGCTTGCTGTGGAGCTCTTGTACAGAGAAAGTCAGATCTGCAAACTGAGATGCTACTTTTGGTCGTGCAGGTGCCTTCTTGGAACTGAATAGTTTCTTTTTGGCTGAGGCTACACTTATGACTCTGGAAAGATCCAAATGCTCAACATCTCAGTAGATCATCTCTAGGTTTGTTCATCTCCTGGGAGCTCAAGGAGCAGTGCTGTTCTACCATCAGCCAGTTAAAGCCACAGCTCCTGCCTTCCAGCCCAGCCTGGGCAGGGACTACAAACAGCAATGCCTAAATATTTTCCAACCACATTTACAAGGTTGGGGAAGTGCATCTCCAGCTATTCCCCCCCATCCTGGCTGATTATAAACTGCTGTAAACAGTTTCTGAGATGAACACAAGGGATCTGGATGACCCAGCCAAGGGAATCCAGAAATACTGTGAACTTTCTCCTTCATTCGAACCTCTGGAGAGTGGAGACAGCCAGTCAGTGGCAAACAGTAGAACAGGAGGTTCTGTACTCAGGAGTGAGGACTGGTTTGGTCACCTCACTGGAGATGGGGGCTTTCCCATCCCATCTTCCAGTCTCATCTTCTACTTCCAGAATGTTAAATCACAAGTTTCAGTTTCCTCCCATGAACATCACCTGCTATAAATCCTCCCCTGGCACTTGGCTTTCTGCTTTTTCTTGCATCTCCAGCTCAGGCACCACACCCATGCTGTCTCCTCAGAATTTCTGTCTCCAAGGAGCCAAGGTGGCCACCCAGGTCCATTTCAGCAGGGTAAATGCCACTGGTAAAGATGTCAGTGAACAGAGCTCAGCACACTGTGCATAGATTCTTGTGTCTTCCTTCTCTGAAGAAGTAAAAAAGGACACCTGATGCAGCTGCACAGCTTGGAAGTCAGCTCAGCAGATGAACTTACAGCAGCAGAGGAAGCACTTCTTGCTGTCAGGAACGAGGTTCATTGTTTTCTACTAAAATGGCCACCAGATGGGATTTCTTTGTTCTCAAGCAGCATTTAATGCCACCAACCACGAGTAAGCCTCTCCATTACAGCTTGCAGATGCTGCTACCAAAGTGAAATGCACAGATGAGGGGCAGAAGAGGCATCCGAGGGCTTCAGGTCTTCAGAGACACGTGGAGAGGACACACTAGGAGTGGGTGCAGGAAAGATCTGCAAACACAACTTGGCTGGGGCCTTCCAAAGGTCACGTGGAGTTCACCGCTGTCTTGCTGGAAGAAACTCTGCTCCCCAACAAGGCTGCTGCTGCTCGCAGAGCTCGGTGCCCTCTGCACCTAATGAGTATTGATCCACGCTGCACAAATGCTGCTACACGGCGCGTTCGGCAATGTCAGCGCGGAGGAATCGATCCCGGGAGCGCCCAGCAGCTCCTGGGGGGGGGGCTGGTGGAACAGCCTGTGATGGGCAGCCCTGACACTGGCCTCCAGGGCTGCCTGTGCAGGAGAGGCAGTTACACCAGCTCCCGGCTCGCTCGACACCGCACTGCTGGGAAGGTGTCTTAACTGGGCAGTGAGATCGACAGTGTCCACATCCTCTGCGTCTGCATTCCTTTGAAAACTCTTCCTGTAGGCACTGAGAGGCCCTACTGTGTTAATTTTCTACGGGGATAGTTCTGAAATGCAGAATGGATAAATGAGCACTAGGAAAACAATTTATCCATGACAGGAAAACCAGAGGGCCCTGCGTCTGTGACCTACTGCTTTTGATTTTAGCACCATGAATGGTGACATTTCTTTCCGTGCAGACCAGAGTGTGGTCTGGGACCTGAATCACAGCCAAGCTCAGCAGAGCAGGAGCTTCACTCTCAGCAGGGAGCATGTTCCTGCCTTGCTGCTGCTCTCACCTCCCCGGGTGTGCTCATGGGAGGATCTCAGAGCACCCAGGAGCACCGTGATTCTGCTGGGATAGGAGCAGCAGGAAGGATGTTCAGTCGCAGGATAAGATGAGGGGCCTGGTCCAAGTCTGGGAGATGGTGCAGGGTTGACTATGGCATGGGATGAGAGCCTGGGCATGGAGAGGCAAAGCAGTGACAAGATGGTAGCGCAGGACAGAGGCACGGCTGCCACTGCCCTCATGTCTCTGCCACGCACCTCCTCGTGGTGGCCACATGCCAACACGCCACGTGGCAGAGGAACTCAGAGAACAAATGCTGGCCTGTGTCCCTGTCCCTGGAGGGGCTCTGCCTCAGGCCAAGGCGGGTGCAAGAGCCCAAGTGCATCCCCATCCCCACAGGCGCTGGCACCGTGGGGCTGGCACTGATGTGGTAACTCAGCACCACGGCGATGTCCCCTCCTACCACAGCCAGTCCCTCTGGCCAGTCCCTTCTCCAAGGTCCACAGGCCGACCTCACCCAGCCCCTTCAATGCCCAGAGCTGGCACAGCCCCCCCAAACTCACCTGTTTGTGCATCGTGCGCTGCTTCATCTCGGGGCTGTCGCCCTTGGAGGAGGAGGACTGCTGGCGGAGGCGGGCCCCGCTGCCCGGCCAGTCTGGCGAGGAGGACATCATGGTGCCGCTGGAGGGTCGCTGGTACTGAACCGTGTTCAGCAGGGAGGGCGGCGTCCGGCCGCGGGCCAGAGGCGGGGGCGGCGGGGGCGGCTGGTCTATCCGCCGCTGCGGCCCGGCGCTGTTCTGCCGCGGCATGGTGGGTTGGCCGCCCTTCTCCGTCAGCGACAGCTGCCGGCGGGCCAGGTCCCCCGTCCGGCGGGCGAAGTCGTCGCTGGCGGCGGGGGCGGCGAAGCCGTGTTTGTTGGCCGTCAGCTCCTCGCTGTTGCTGTGGGAGCTGAGCGAGCTGTGGCACTCGGAACCGGAGTCGCCCAGGCCGCGGGGGGACAGCGGTAGCCCGGCGGCCATCTGGTAGACGGGGTTCTGGAAGGAGAGGGGCGCCAGGAGCTGTGGCCGGCCGGGCGCGCTCTCGCCGCTGGGCGTGGTGGGGGTCTGGCCCGCCCGGCGCACGGTGGCCATGGCCGTCACGCTGTTCTGCTGAGTCCGTGCGGTCCATACGCCCTGCAACTGCCCGAGGGACGACTGACTGTCATTGAGGGAGTCGGCCGTGCCGGGCGCGTTGGCCCCAGTGTCCAAGAGCCGATTGTCCTGCAAGTCCACCATGGACAAACTCTTGCTGCCATTAGACATCTGCACGTCGGGCTCATTGGCCTCTGAGTAACTGGAGCTTCGGGCAGGTGAGGGCTGGGCCCCAGCAGACCTTGTGACAAAAAACAAGTCCTTGTTTTCAGGGGTTGGAGATGGTAACCGTGTGAAATCTATCAGACTGCGGGGAAGTCAGTGCGTAAGGAAGAGGAGAGGAAAACAAAACAAAAAAGAAGAGTTGTGAATGCTGCACCAGAGCAGGAAAACGAAATCACTCAGAAGAATTCGGTGTGGAGCAGCTGAGCAGGACGTGGTCACCAACCAGCCCCGCGGCAGGGCTGGCCCAGCCAAGGGTGCCCGTGGCAGGGATGGTGCAGAGGGAGTGGGGAGGGGTGTGGGGAAGCCCTGGGAGCAGGCAGGGTGGTGAGAGGGGTGAAAGTGCAGAAGGCATCATGGGCACACACCTGGCGGCTCTGCCACCCCAGCTGGATCTGCTCGTCATGCCAACAGCACGTGTCACCTCTTTCTGCTCCCAGCTGGCTGCACCCACACCACTCTCCTGTCCTCTGCTCCGTACCTGGGCAGTAAGCTCCTGAGGACAGTGGAGCACCACGGGGGCCTGATCCACCCTCGGGTCAGACAGAGCTCTACCAGCAGAGCTATAGCCCAGCATTGGGTCATCCACCCATTCCTCCTGCTGCAACGCACACCCATGCAGTATTGATTTGTTGGGGACAGGAAGAAAGAGCTTTGCAGCAGCTTAAGGTGAATATACCATTGATCAAAGGTGGTGCATCGTAAGCAAGTATTTGGGTGAAAGCATGTTGTCAGAGATCCTCCATAGCATTAGATTTAAATAATTGCACCTCAAGCTGGGAAGCATCAGAGATGAAAGCTCTGATTAGAGCAGGTCTAGCACCATTGCTGCCTTTCAGTCCTAATTAACCTGTTAAAATATTCTCTAGCAGTCTTTCAATTTGTGTGGGCCCCATTTTATTTTCCACAAACAGAAACATCACAGGTCTTCAAGAGAGTCATCTTTCCCATGAAGGAACCTCCTTTGCAGAAGTATGTTAGGTGACTGTGTCTGTGAATCACCACTAACAACACCCAGTGCCATAAAAACTGGACAGTTGACTGGAATTCATTGTCAGGCCTCTGGAGCCTGGCAGATTTGGGTCTCAGTGAATTCAGCACACGCCCTGTCTGTGTCTTAAAAAAACAGGTAAGGCCAACCCTATAAATCTCACACATTCAAGAGACCTCATGAACTTAAAGGTGATAGTCATCACTTTGAGGTTACCACAAACAAGCCCTCAAAGGATGAGCGTTTTGCTTTTGCAGCCACATCTCAACATCCAAGACCAGAACCACCAAGTTCTTGATTCCCCAGCTCACACCCCCAGGTTTGGTTCTCGAGGGAGCCAAGCTGGAGCTCAGTGCTGATCCTACCACGTGCTGCTCCACCCAGAGCCAGAGCTGAACTCCATCCAGGATCAGTTCTGTGAGCAGAAGCCCAGTCACTGCATCAGGGAACTCCACACTGCCTGGTCAAGAGCTCGCACACCTCACCCTGTCCTGCCTGTCCCTGCAGGTGCTCAGCTTGTGGCAGCAGATTCGGTTCAGTACTCCCCTGGTCTGTGGCCAGGGTGCCTTTGGTGCTCTTACCCAGACAGGTCATTCTCTATCACCATTTTCTGCAGCCCCGCAGAGATGCTGTTGCCAGCGCTGGGCGTGGACGCGGCGTGATCGGCGGTGACCGAGACCTGCACGCAGGCTGGGTTACTGAGTGCAGAGTTCACGTCCCTCAGGATCCGAGGCAGAGGCCCAAGTTTTGTGGCAATGCCCTGGAAAGAAAAGAGAGCAAAATTACTACCAACATGGTGTATTTTTGTCAGACAGATGTGGGCTTTGCCCGTTACTGGACAGTCTTTTCAGGGAATCACATTAACAACCTGCATTCTCTCCATCATCTACCCCACTGCTGGGACTATGGGATGTCCCAGAACGTGTGGCTTTAAAAGCCATTTGCAGCCATGGGTGCAGAGGAAGCAAGTGATTAACAAAGTTCAGGTACAGAAAATACAGCTACAGAGCTGACTCCAGGTCTCCTGAACAAAAATCTTAATTAAAAAGAAAACTTTTGGATCTGCTGGGACAGAAAATATCCTGGTGCTCAGCAGCTTCTCACCCCACCTATCCCTCCATCCTCACCCCACAGTGATAAGCAGCTGAGGAGGGCAAGGGCCATATTCACCTGCCTCAAACAGGGATGTAGAGAAAGAGCTACTTCTGCAGCACGTGCAAAGGCTGGGGAAGTGCTCAGGGGTAGGAATGGCTGTGCCATGCACGGCTACAGCTCACGGACAGGTGTGTGGTGTGGTACTGGGCAACTCTGCTCCCCCCAAAGCCTGTCCCTGAGATGCCCCCGGGTACCTGCTCCAGTTGAGAAATGACTTCCCAGAGTAGCGAGTGCAAAGTGGAGAGTTCCCGGCCCAGGTCAATGTAGCCTTCAAAGCCAGCTGTGTTTGAGATGGTTTCAGGGTTGGAAATCTCCAGTAGAAACCTCTGCATGTTAGTCCATTCATGTTCTAGGAACTGATTCATAAAGGACATGTATTCTTCTTTGCTGCCAAACCTGTCAAGACAGCAATACGAATTTCAGCTAAATCCTGCAAACAGAAAAAAGAATGGGCAGGGACGTGGACAGGTAAGAAGGTCAGAGCCTTCCTCTGGCATCTGAACCCCTCGAAGTCTCTGGGATCTCCAGGCTTCTAGCAGGCACCTGGTCCACCTCACTGATCCCAGAAACAAAATTAACTCCAGCCTAATCCAGCTCAGTCCTCATCAGCCTGGGATCCCTGCAGTGGAAATGAAGGTGAAAGCCAGAGAAACAAAGCCGCTGTCGGTAATGGAGTGTGTCTTACTGCTGGGTCAGTGCACAGCCTCCAGAAATAGGACCTGTCACTGGAAATAAAGAAACCCTAATGCCTAGCACCATGCACTGACTGAAGCCCAGTGAATGATGGCGGTAGGAACAGGAATCCTGTGCTCTCTCTTCCACAGGCACCGAGACTAACCCCGCTCACACCAGCTGCTGCTGCCCTGGCACGACCGCGCCAGGGCTCACCCAGGAGAGCTACACCTGCAGCTGGGCCACCCTGTTTGTCCCCTTGGGCTTCCTGCAACCTCCTCCTGCCCTCCAAGCTCTCCCCTGAGACTTCGCTCTTGCTTAGATGTCTTATTTAGAGCACAACGGGACGGGCCTCGTGGTTCAGCTGTAGCGGTGACGGTCGATGCCACAGCGACCGGGTGAGGAGAGAGAGAGAGAGAGGCTTGGCGCCGTGCCAGAGGCAGGACAGCTCAGCTTGATCACTTGGGCTTGACTAATGTCAGCTCAGTTAAAGAGCCTTTCCTGCAAAGTGCTGAAAAATCTGAAAAGCCTTTAGTTAGGGATTGGCCGGGAATACAGCGAATTCCTGTCATCCAGCGGAACGCACTCGCGCATCTCCCGCCGGCGTCTGCGCGCCACGGAGGCGCGGCCCTGAGCACGAGCGCGCGCGCTAAGCTCGCTTCCAAATCTAAGAAGCTTTAGACAGAAACTGTCCATTCATGTTTCGGAAAGCTCATCACTTTGTTATCAGAGCTCAGGATAAGTAGCTCAGAGAGCTGCAGCCAGTGGAAAGATTTTCAGAAATCTCTCGCTTTGTTTCCATCAAACCAATGGGCTTAGTTAGACACTGATAGTGTCCCCGTTCTCTTTTCATATCTTCCCAGTTCAGACAACTGCATTTTAATAGCAGGGGAGGTCTCTGAGCTCAAAGGAGGGGGAAAGCAGCTTCTGAGCTATGCAGCTTGCGTTCTGGTGCTGCCAGTACCTGTTGGGAGGCAGGCAGGGCGCTGCCACCAGCCCTGCCCCACACACCAGCATGGGACAAAGCGCCTGGCTGTGCCAGGGCATCCCAGCTGTCACCCTGCCTGCTCCTCTAGCTGGGCAAAACAGCTTGTTTTCCTGCTCATAAACTATGTCCTGTTTTGGAAACTTCAGTGATCTCCCTGACCCGACAGCAAGGGAATGGGTCCCAGAGAGATGTGCAGAGAAAAAGCCAACAGGAAACAAAGAGGCCCTTTCCCCCTGAGGCCAGGAGCGGCCAGTGTGGGATTCCTGCCACTGGAGCTGTGGCTCTGCCTCAGAACCCAAGCTTCCTTCCCTGTCCCTTCCCACAGCCTGGCTTACTTGGCAAAGTTGGCCAGGTTCTGGGTGACCTTGGCAATGAGGGTCAAAGTGCGTGCAGTGCGGTCGTCCGGGTATTCCTGCAGGAGACTGAAGAGGGACGGGGACATGATGGCTGGACAGAGGAACCGGAGGAACAGGGAGGCACTGATCAGTCGCTCGCTGATGTCTGGGCGGCCTCTGTTGCTGCATTCCTGTCTCCAGGAGGCAAAAACTTCTTTGAGCTCCCTTGGGAAGACACTGAAATGATAGAAGGGACATGCACGGCTGGTTAAGTTCAAGGCCAGGGTGTTGCAGCTGCCACACAGCAGTAACCAAAAGTGCTGTGGATCGGCTGTAGGGTGTGACACCCAGACCTGTACAATGGTGGAACCCCCTCATCCTGCTGACCCAAAGCTGCACCACGATCTACACCACCCACAAGAACTCTTGCAGGGTGTTTTGCTGCAGTGTCCCTTAGGACAGTCAAGGCACCCAGTAAAAAAACAAAGTCCTTCTAGAGCTGCAAGAGAAGCAGCTTTCATTGGGCTAGTGATACTGGTTGTGCTGTGTGCCAAACCCTCAGATGACTGGGAAGACAGAGATAGGAAGCAAGCTGGCCAAAGCAGCTCCTCGCTAGTCAGAAGGCTGTGTCATGGGGCACTGAACCTGGACAAGGCTCAGCCAGGAGGTGGGGAGGGTCTCCTGAAGAAAGACAGCACCGTGGGACCCCCCCTCGGCAGAAACAGCAGCAGCACCGAGGTCACTGGCACGAGGGCTGTACAAATTGTAATACTCCTGCTCAGGCACCTGAATCAAATCCCACTGTGACTGGTATGAACACAGAGCCCCACTGGAGCTGCTCCAGCCTTGTAACCACACAGACCTCAGCCTGGCTCTCCCGGATACCAGAACTCCCCAGGGCCAGCAGCCGCCGGCTGCAGCAGCCCCTTATCTCCGGAGAACTTGCTGCCTGTTCCTGCCCAGCCCTCCCCAGCTCCCTGCTCCCGCCTTATCCTGTTCCCAGCATGTGTTATTTATTCAGCTGGATACTCCCACCCATGGGAGCA
>JAOEGS010004122.1:0-26995 GCA_025447755.1 Corythornis vintsioides
CATCCCTCTGCTCCTGTCACACATCACCAGGGAGAAGAAGCTTTCTGGCAGTTGTAGAGAGTGAGAAACTGTCCCCTCAGCCTTCAATTCTCCAGACTAAACAGCCCCAGTTCCCTTAGATGCTTCTCGTAGGACTTAAATTTAAGCTTTTACGTAGCCTTAAATTTCACATACTTTACAAACTGTGCTCTAAACATTTGTTGCCTGATTCAAGTTCCTAAGAGCTTTCTGTCTCCTTGCACTATGTACTTTCATGGAGCACTCCCTGCAGAACTGAAGATGCTTTACATCTGGGGACAGTTGAGTGTCACATCTGTCAAACAGAGCAATGTCCAAGCAGTGGTTTAAAACTGCAATACTCTCACAGTTCTGAAAAAAAAACCAACCCAAACCACTGTCAAGCAAATGACACATTTTGGTGCAGAAGAACCTTTTATGCCTCTTGGTAATGGAATCATGTGTCACAAACCTGATTTAGCTACTGCAGCGTGGCAGGTTCATCTGATTTGTAGTGCTTGCTGAAGCAAACACTGCATGAAACAGTTGTCTGTATGCATCTCATAACAGTTTGGGTGACTGTTCTCTCACACTGGAGCAGCCTTTGAAGGGCTGGGTGTCCCATGCTTGGCTTGGCATTCTAGTGACACAGAGGAGGAGAGACGGGGGAAGGAGATAAGGGAGAAACAGGTTTTATTGTCTAGAACCAATGAGGCCTGTGAAGAGCCTTCACGTCCAGTGGATGGATTAATAGACATCTTTAGGTGTAGCATTCAGGTGTCTGCTGTGTCTCTTAATGTCTAAGATGGCTGGACCAACGGCAGGCTTGATGTTCTTGCTGACAGCATAGAACTGGCTTGTAATAAATAGACTAAGGAAGCAGCAGGGATAATGGAAACTCTTTGGGAACTGACTCGCCCTTGGGTTTGCATAAATCCCTGGAAGTGTAATGCTGGCAAATGAATATTCATAAACCAGGCTATTAAAATTTTAAGAGGACCTTGAGGGGGTGATGATGTCAGACTCCAGAGTCAATTATAGAGATGGTAAAATTCTTGGCTAACTAGGCTGAAGATACTCTCACAATAGTTTTTACACCACAATCAGAGAGAGCCACAGCATTGGATGCAGATTCTGAATCTCTGAATACATTCCCTGAACTGAAAATACACCAGTGTAAAGAGGAAGTATTTACATCCAGCTACTGTGGAAATAAATCAGCTTCAAGTAGATGAGTTGCTGGTCCTTTCTTTTATGCTTATTTTTCTTAGAGAATTGGTCACAGTTTCTGGCTCACTTGCTTGCCATGAAGTGTCCTGCTGGGCTGGGAAGTGTGAGGTGGCTCTTTAGAAACTTGCCAGTTGTTAAATGCAATCTATAGTGTTCACTAGAATTACTGCAGAGGATAATAATACTGGTATAATGTTACTTAAAGTAGCAATCAGTTTGGAGGATTATTGCTTTGCTTTAAGAAAGTGTTTCTGAAGAGTTATGAAAAATACCTGATTTCTGTTGTGTAAGAGAACAGGATTTTATAATGCCTTCAGAACTGATGAGGGGTTGGAGACAGCTACAGAGGTTACAGTTCTAATCCCACTTGGCAGAAACAAAATGAAAAATACCTGCCTTTTGTTGGTGATCAGTGTACTCTTAGTTTTCCTATTGCATTTTTTCTACAGTATTGATTTGAAATGCCAAAGCAAATCCCTCAAACGTGTCCCTGTAGTGGTATGATGGGCAAAAATGAATGTGATTCTAGCCACCCTGGAATCAGGGTAAAGTCCTAACTTGTAGGATCTTACCAAAATTAATGTTAACTCTTCCACTTCACGTAGTACATGCTGCCTTTCTTAAATAGAAAAGGTGATAAGGAAGAACGTGTTACTGCTTTCCTTGAATCAAGATCTGTAACACAGGACACTTCACAGTGAGACCCATAGGAGGAAGAGAAACACAATCATACTTGGAATTTTTGATAGATGTCGTGTAATGTTAAAATCTAAACCAAACAAAAGTAGTAATTTGTTTTGGTCAAAGAACTGGAACAGCTGATCACCCTCTTTATTTTGCCAGAGCAATGGAAATCAAAGGTCAAGACTGTTTAGGATGAGAGCAAAGTTGTGTTGATCGCATCCATGCAGGAGACAGCAACTGAGCAGATGTCAAACCTTCATTGCAAGTCTGTCCTCTGGGAAGACAAGGCTTCTTTGAAGTCCAGGCTTTTCCTTAGCAAATTAAGATTTTTTTAGTAGGTATTTCCCCTTCTTTCTCACACAGTTGCCTAATATATAAATACCATATATTAGGCATTTATATATTTAACTTTCCTAATGTAGAGCATTTTTAGTGTGAGAGAAAGCAGGATGGGAAAAGGAAATGCAAAGAGATCCTGATGTCACACTGGAGGTCAGGTTGTAACTTCATATTCCTGGGGTCTCTTCTGCTGCTAGTTTTTCTGAGACTCCTGGGAGGTGGGAGCACCAGAAAAAGTCTGTCCCCAGGATTTATTTCTGTCAATGTGAGAAGATCAGCAGCTGTATAAAAATAGTGCCTTCTGGGAGGAAGGGGGGTGTGATGTGGAGGAGCCACCTTGCAGGTGACCAGTCAAGCACTAACACCAGGGTGTGAACTGCATCTTGGTCCTGTGTTCTGGGGCATCAGTGGTGCCCAGCCTGAAGCTGGATTGTCCAGTCATTTGTCAGCACTCCAGTTAGCAACCTGTGCCCCTCTCATTCATAACCAGAGCTGCCTGAGTATTTCATACGACTGTGTCCTCTTATCAGGAGCCAGCCCTTGCTCTCAAGAGCAGATAGGCTGCAATCCTGAAGATAGCACTGTGATACCAGCAAGAAGTGTCCTAAAGAGGGGAGCTGTGTGAGCTTCAAGCTTTGCAGCATTTCTATTTTCATGCCCTGGGTGATCCTGCTCTGGCAGGGGGGTTGGACTCAATGATCACCAGAGATCCCTTCCAACCCCCACCATTCTATGCTATCTGTGGAGCTCTGGTCTCTGCCTAAAAGCAGAGCCTAGAATTCTTCCTTTCCCCTTAATGATTAATAAGCAATTACAACCAAAGCTTTTAATTCTCTATTTGCTGTTTCAAACCACAAACTCCAGGTTTATGGGTTGGGTTTTTTTTCTGCACAGGGACAGTTAGAGGAGCATAGGGGTATATTGATTTCATGGAGCTGCAACTCATTTTGCCAAGTTGTCCTTAGTTTGCATGTGGCCAGGCAGCATTTATGAAAAAGCCCTGCCCTGCCTGCTCCTGCATTGTTTCCAAATAAAGGCATGTCTGAAAGGGGAGTTAAGCCTCCAGCTGCCGGACCTTAGAAAAAAAAAGGACCTTTTACCCATGGATTGAAAAGAGGTAATTTATCTGCAACAAACTGTTCCCTCCCTGTTCCCCCTTTCCCTTTCTCAAAGTAAGTGAAAAAGTTGCTTTTAAATTGAACTCGTGCAAATTGGTTGTTTTATGCTCATGGTCTGTAGCAGGCAGTTTGGGAACTTAACCATCAGCTTAATCATCACCTCAGACATTAAAATGTCCAGTTGATGGTTTGATGGAGTTTGGGCTTGTGGTTTGTTTTTTTTTTTGTGAGGTTTTTTTCTTTTTTTTTTTCTTTTTTGTTTTTACAGTTTAACAGAAAATGCATCTGTTCCTGGAAAGTCTTAATTTCTTAATTAATAAGTGAGCCTTTCCCTGCATAAAATCTCTCATCTGTGAGATGTGGCTACCTTTCTAATGCAAAGTTTGAGCGACTTTTAAAGTGGTTTCTTCAGCCAGAAATAGTCTTTATAGGGATTTAATACAAGTTTGAAGTGACATAATAGTGTGTTGCTGTGTATGATCTAAGGACATAGCTAACAGGAGGTTGTTGGGAAGAGGTAATTTATTAGACCAGCTGGTATGGGGGGAAAAAATGAGGCAAGCTTGCAGGCACATCAGCACTTCATCAGAGCTGAAATAGAAGCAGCAGATTTCAAGGTTAAACAGAAGTTATTGAAAACTACTCAATTTAATCAAACATGCTTTGAACTGTCAAAGAAGAGTTTGCTGTTACCATATCCCTTCAGCGGAGAGGGAGGGTGAGAAGGTAATTGTTTTTCTGGAGAAAAAAGTTAAGTTTACAAACAGGGGGGAGCTGGTACCTGATGACCATGTGTGTTCCTGGTATCCAGAGGAATTAGGAAATGTTGGTGCTTTGTCTTCTCTTTGAAAGATTTTATTTTTATAGGTGTACTGGAAAATCAATATTGCTAAATCAGTCATTTGTAGACAACTAGTTGGGTTTATCTACAGGGCCTTTATCAGGCAAATCTGCTTTCAGGTGTTCTTTGCCAGCTGTTTTCCATCCCTAGACTCTACTGGTTAGTTACCCAGTAGTCAGTTCATAGTTGTAAATTGATGGCAGAAAAAAAAACCCCAACCCTCTTATTTTTTTAATATAAAAAAAGCACAAAGTATTTCTCTCCAAAATCAGAATCTATCCTAATAAGAAACTTCTGAATGCTAGTAAGTTTTTTAAAATCCATTCTTTTCCTCAGGCAAAACCCAAATTCAGAATTGAAATACTAAAAATAAAGAAACCCACAAAACCACAAAACAGTTTGAAGGCTTTACTTGTGCTGCTGACAGAGTTGGCAATGTGATGGTTTTAAGCTTTGAGTCAGAATGTTGTATCAACATGGTTTCAATACACATCTGATGGTGTACTGTCAATCTGAATTGGACTGTACTTTGGGGAGATCAGAGGAAAACTGGTGCTGTGTCTATCTGAAGATTTTCACTGTTTTTCTCTCCTGAAGTTATTAGAGTTAAAGCAATAGTATATTATAGTTAAATATAGTTAACTATAGCAATAGTAAGTTTATTATAGTTAAAGCAATGTCAGATTGAACGTGTTAAAGTAGAAGTTCTTATCTTCTAACTTTCTTATCTGACCTCTTAGTTCTTTTTAGTGGGCTGTCCATACAAACGCCCTGGAAGTGAACCTCTTGTCTATACTAACAGTTGATTTGAACATTATGGTATCTGGCTTTATGGTGCAAAACTGCTTTCCAGTATCAATTATAATGCTCAGAACGATTGATGCTGTTTGAGTGGTGGCTGGAGTCCCTGCAACCAGCCTGGTTTTTTCTTTCTGAGGGCTTAAGAGGGCAGAGCTGTTTACTCAGCTGTGTTCTCTTAGGACCCCAGGGGCTGGGTAGGTAACCCTTGCATTTAACCCAGGCTCTGGGTAGGTGGAGGAGGTCAGAAAAGCTTAATCTAATTTAGATAAATTACTTGCCAGGAAAGGGGTGTAGCTGTACTAGCATTTGTCTTTCTTTGCTAGAAGGCAGCTTCCTCCAATCTGTTGAACTCACAATTACAGAGAAGTCATGATGTGTTGGGAGCAGTTTAGCAGCAAGTAGGATATATTGAGGGAGAGAGTGCAGCATCTCCTGTGGTCCTTGCTGTGCTGTTCCCCAGGACTCAGTGTTGAGGCTGGGCCTGTTTAACATCTTTATCAGTGATTTGGACCAGGGGATCGAGTGCACCCTCAGTAAATTCACAGATGACATGAAATAAAGAGGGAGTGTCAGTCTGCATCAGGGTAGGAGGGCTCTGCAGAGGGATCTGGACAGGCTGGATGAGGTTCAACAAGACCAAGGGGCTGGTCCTGCACTTGGGTCACAACAATCCCCTGCGGCACTACACGCTTGGTTGGGGATGAGTGGCTGGAAAGCTGCCTGGTGGAAAAGGATCTGGGGGTGTTGGTTGACACCCTGCTGAACATGAGCCAGCAGTGTGCCCAGGTGGCCAAGAAGGCCAACAGCATCCTGGCCTGGATCAGAAATAGTGTGGCCAGCAGGAGCAGGGCAGTGATGGTGCCACCCCTGTACTCAGCACTGCTGGGGCCACAGCTTGAGCACTGGGGGCAGTTTTGGGCACCACAGGATAAAAAAAAAAAGACATTGAGGTGCTGGAGCAAGTTCAGAGAAGGGCAACAAAGGTGGTAAAGGGTCTGGAGAAAATGTCTTATGAGGAGAGGCTGAGGGAGCTGGGGTTCTTTAGTCATCAGCCACATGGCCAGTATTGCAGCCAAGGTTTTACTGTGTTCTGCTCTCAGATTTTTCAAGGGTTTACCCATAATTAGTTGGGAGTGCCCTCCACCACCACCACTGTAGGAGGAGCATCACTGCTTTAGTAACCTGTGTTATGGGTCTCAGAGTCCCCGAAAACCAAAGCTGGACACTGAGTTACCTTAAGACTAGTCTTGAGGCATTAATATAGACTCTGTCTTGCAAGTTTACAGCAAAGCTCATATTAGAAGGTAAAACGAATATATTGTTTTAATAGTTGACCACAAAGGAGTAGCAGCACTATGCATCAAAAATTATTTGAATGCTGAAAAAGGTAGAAAAAAAATCTGTAATTTCACTGGAGCTTAATGGAGTGTGGTGGCTCAGTTCTAAAAGATATGGGCTTTGTTTGTATGTTGGCTGTGTATTGTAAAAGTAGTTTTTATTTATGGTAGAGGTAGCCAGCATGCTCTACAAAGCTGGAATAAGTATTTATAGGACTCCCTCCTGATGCATTAACACAAGTGAAAGAGAATAAATGAACTCATAACACTTGAGGGGATTAAAAATGGGCAGGGAAAAAAAAAGGTATTTGTAGCAATTCCAGTAGTTATAGATATATATTATACCTACACAATGGACACAAAATCTGTTCTGAGTTGTTCTTACCATCCTATTTTCCAAACCCCACCTCTTAGGTTTACTGCAAGGAAGTCAAAGACCTGCTGCAGTCTATAAACTTGTAAACTGAAGTACCCTTTATGTAGCCCACACTTTATTTTCTTCACAATCTAAGATGCTAAGGGGAAAAAACTCAAAAGTTTATGAATAGGAGCAGTTAAGCCTCTAGATAAGGAAAGAGAAATAAAATGTAAGTTTTATTTTTCAAGGGTATGGTGGAATAATTTTTTTTTTACAGTGTTTAGAAGTGGATGTTACTGGATGTTCCTGTTGTGGAACACCCTCAATGGCAGCTTCAGCCATTTAGAACAAAAGCCACCACAGCTAACAGTCTGTCACTGACACAGAGAACCAAATACTTGACTTCTTAAATATATCAAGGCAGTGGTCTACACCAATGGAGGTTTCTGGCATTCCTGGTGCTGATCCACCTTGGCATCCATTAGTGTCCTCCTTTCTATTCCCTGCCCTTCTGTGTTTGGAAGTCATTTTGCAAGGTTACTTCCCAGCTGCCTGCCTTCTGCTTTACTTTGCTTCCTGATTACAGGACAAATGATAGGATAGGTGAAGAAGACTCTTTCAGTCTCAAGTTGTTTATTCTAAATTTCTTATAGGCAATAGATGAGGAAAATCTTTAAAAAAGCCCCACACAAACAAGCAAAGGTTGGTTTTTTTCCCTGTGAATCCTTTGTAAAATCCAGTTTCTGTGTAGGGGGTTTTGACACACAGGTCCTTGAATTATCAGAAACTGGATGCTCTCACCCTGTTCCTGTAATGACTTGCATGAAATACAGATAATTCTTGACAAAAGCTAAAAAAAAAAAAAGCAACTGAGAACTTGCACATGCTATACTGTGCTTTCACTCACATACACTCATGTACCCTTAGGGATGAAAGAGAGAATTTGACTATAAAAATGAAATTACACTTTCCAAGTGAAATCCTTATGTAGAATCCTCTTCCAGGAGCAAATCTCTAGTTTTGTTCAACCTTCATTAAATAGCCCTCTAGTGCTCCAGATCTCCTTGGACAAGATTTAGTTATTTTACTGCATATTGTGAGCTAATGCAACTCCTGGATTTACTCCAGTCTGTGCTGTCTTGACATCTAGACTTTGGGTATAAGCTGCTGACTATGCTTTCAAACTTCCCAGGAAATGAAAATAAAGACCTGAAGAAAATGCTGCAGCTTTTCACAGTGATCTCATGCAAGGCCACATGCTGTCAGGATGTTTAAGTTTCTTTTACTGAGTTTTAATGCAGGCATATTTTCCATGGGAGTTTAAAATACTGCTGTAGTTTGACTCGAAGCCATTGGCAGGCAATGCACTTACAAGATAGTTGAAATGTCTTCAGTTGTAGCCTTGACTGAGCTTTTTTCTCTTTCCTTGACTGTTTCAGAATGTGGGGTTTTTAAGTCAATGCAAGATACGTGCATGAAGTGCAATGCAAATTATGACATCATTTATTTTGAGAGGCTGCTGGATCACCAAGCTCTTCTATTGCTTTGTTTTATTCACTTTTTCCATTAGCACTTACAGAAATCAGGCCAGGTGTGGAAAGGCAGTGAGGAAAAGAAACATCTTGCTTGGACTTCAAAATCTTTTGTGTGGAGTGTTGATGCAGAACTTAACAGTCTATGTTCCAGTAGTGCTGGTGTGCCAAAATAGAGTCCCAGAGGAGGCTGCCTCCTCTAGGAAGATGGATATATTCAGGCCATGAGAATACCTTTCTGCAGGCTCTGTGAGCAGGACACTGTGCTGACAAGAAACTATCTGCATTTGAGTGAATTCCTTCAGTAAATTCCTGTGCAAGCTCTGTGAAGGTGCTGAAGCTCATGTACAGCTGCCATCTATTGCTTGGATCCTGAACTGTAGGTCCAGCCTTACCCGTGGCTGTGGGAACTGTGAGGTTGATGGGATATTTTAATAGTGAAGCTGCTTAGGGTCCATGCACCCCAAAATTCCCCAAGATTTGGGATATCTCATTGCTCCTGAGACTTGCAGGGTCCTTGGTGTGGAGAGGGTGTGATGTGGGTGGCAGTGTTGCTGCAGAATGGATCCTGTTTTCCTGCTGGGTTTTGCAGCTCCCCTGAGCTCTCCTCCTGCAGGGACTGAACATGTTGCTGCTCCATCCATGTCCTGCTGGCTAAGAAGCATCATTCTGTGCATGGCTGGGATTTCAGTGATAACGCATTGTTCCTCAGCAGTGGTTTCCCCTCACTTTTAGACTAATACTACTGTAGGTGTATTTTCCAAACCTTGGTTGTAAGGCCTGCCTTGCAAGGATTTAGTCCAGCACCTTTTCTGCAGCTGGTTGTTAGTGTTACTCTGCTAACCAATGACCATCAAGGCATCTAAGGAGTCCTTCATTCTTTCCAACTCTGCTTTGTTCAAGCTGCCTGTCTTTTCTCTCTTTTAAGGGATGTCTCTTTTTCCATTACACATCTTCAGTGCCTCTCTTCAAACAGCATTCCTTTGATGCTATTCATTGGACAAACAAGTTGACTGATGAAGGGAATTTACCTGCCAAAGAAAAGTGTCCAAGACTGTCAGTGTGCTTACCCTATCACCCTCCAGTTGTTGGCCTGCTCCACAGTGTGCTGCTGAAGTTAAGCTTCGTGTGCTCCAGGCTACTTCAGCTCTCATGGATGCAAATCCTTGTTTTCCATATGCAGATCCTGCCTAGTGAAGGGAAGAGAACCAAGTCTGCTGGCTTAGACAGCCCTTTACTGAAGCCTCTTGGAGAAAGAAAACAAAACCCTACTCAAGGTGGCTTGGTTTGGAGAAGGGGCAGAGTAGGAAAAATGGGCCACTGAGGTGGGACTGGGTCTCTAATGGGTCTGAGTCTATAGTGGGAGCTGGAGAAGAACCAGGGGAGAAGTGGCAGTAGATTTGGAAGCACTGAAGAATACAAGTGTGGTGGGATTACCCATAGGATGAGGTACAGGAGGAAGGTGGTGATGTGCAGAAGGCAGTGGAAATGCAATCAGAAGAGGGGGATTGGCAGGGAGAGAGTAGAACTGGGAATGGCAGTTAGGACAGTGCCTGAACTTTGGGCCAAGTCCAGCTGAGCTCCTCCACTGTGGCAGTGAAAGCTGTGGTGAGGCAGAGCTATCACAAAGGGACCAGGACTCTACCAGACTGGTGGGTTGTCCTCTGTGTTGCCAAGGTGGCTCAGGGAGGCTGAACTATAGCAAACCTCTCAGCTTTGTAAGAACTTGCCTTTTTTCTTTCTTTTTTAGGCTGTTTTCACTGCACTCCCTTTGAACAAAGTCGCAGTGTTTGACTTTTGAGGTTGAACTGACCTACCATCTGTACACCAGGGGAAGAACATTTCCCTTTTACCTCACTGAAACCCCATCAGTCTTCTCAGATGTGCCTGCAGCATGTAGTTGTTGATTTTGTGGTAGATGTGTTTCCTCTCAGGTGACCAAGGGCTGGGGTGGTAGTTGACTTTTGTAAGATGACTGTGGTCTGATTTTTGGAGAGTGTGTGCAAAAAAAAATAATTCTTCAGCCTTGATTTAAAGTAGAGCTTTTGTGGGAAACGTTGCTCTGTTCTCTCAGCATCACCTTTGATTTGCAGAGAATTTGATGAAATGAACTTTTCTGCCCTGTTCTTGAAGAATGCAGTGAGATCTGCACCAGTCAGGTAGAACTGAGTATAGTAACTCTTCTTTATCCTGAGCTGTGAAAAAGCTCCACTGAGCTTTTTCCACCCTCCACATGAGGGTGACTACCATTTAGGTGGCCTTGGTATACTGCTGTATTTCTGACCTGTCCCAAAAATTCCTTTCTGAAGCCTGTCTTTTGGAATTCTTAATATCTGTGAGCAAAGCTGGGGAAAAGAAATTATTAAATAAGGCATTTGAAAGCATGGAGAAGAGAAGCTGAGAGGGGATCTATCAATGTTTACAAATCTCTGCAGGGTGGGAGGTCAAGCAGAAGGGGCCAGGCTCTGTTCAGTGGTGCCCTGTGACAGGATGATGGGCATTGAGCACAAGCTGGAACACAGGATGTTCCTTCCACCTCTACATGAGGGAAAACTTTCTCATGAGAGTGACAGAGCCTGACCCAGGCTGCCCAGAGAGGCTGTGGAGTCTCCTGCTCTGGAGACTTTCCAGCCCCACCTGGATCTGTTCCTGTGTGGCCTGCCCTGGGTGACCCTGCTCTGGCAGGGGGGTTGGACTCAATGATCTCCAGAGATCCCTTCTAACCCCTGCCATGCTACAACAGTGTTCCCCAGGTACTTCCAGTTTGTCAGTGTGCGTTCTGAACTAGGAGAACAAATAGTTGGATCTCTTTTTCCAAGTAGTGCAAGCCTGATAAATTTTATCTTATCCCAACCTGGATGTTGGTGAAGTGTGACTGACTTCCACAGTTCAGGGCTCTCTAGACTTCTTCATAAAACTGTTAACAGGTCTGATGCACACGTAGCAATGTGTCTCATTCCTAGTGTATTGTTTGGTTTCCTGTGGTATTTATTAATGATATTAGGTAGTCATAAGAGAAAACTGTGCTGCTGATGGAAGCAAATAGGACCCAAAGTGAGTTAACTTATTTTAGGACTGCCAGTGTGTAACTGTGTCTGACTGGCTCTTTTTGGAATGTGTGTGCCCCATTTCTTTGTATTAGTGAAGCAACTACTGGGTGAGAATAGACTTTTAGCAGAAAATCAGCACTTTTGAGCCAAGATCTTTGTGTGCATCTGTGCACAGCTTCAGCCTAAAATGATGATGACTAAGCTTACAAACTGTCAGCATGATTCCCAGCTGCATTTTTTTAAGATGCACTCTTTAAAGAGTGATTTATCCATATATGCTATTGCTTTTAATTATAATAGTGTGAACCCCAGGCTCATTGCAGGAATGGGACATAACTGTGGTAATTTGGTTTCCTTCAGTGGGGTGATAATCATGGTTTAGTTTTACTCCCTGCATGTTGATTTTTCTAGCTGTGAGAATCATTGGGTAAATGTATTGTTGTTACATCTGGTAAGTACTGGGTAGGCATTTAAACCTTATGTGTCATTTTCCTAGCACTGAGGAGCTGTGATCTGGAGTTTACAAAACACTAGAGCTGCAAGTCTCCAGGGCAATGGGCAGGACCCTCAGATGCTCTCCAGTGCCACCCTGTATCCTGGTGCTGTCTGTGCCCGTTCTCACTGCCTGGTGACAGTCTCTGCCAACAGTGTGCCCACTGGTGGTGCTTTGGGTACTGGTTTTAGACCTATCAGGGTACAAATACTATCTGAACCATCCTGATGTTTGACTGTTTGGTGTCAGGCGTGGCAGGAATGAAGGACAGAAATGCACTGTCTGAGCTGACCTGGAGGGAAAAAGCCACTCTGGCTGCAGGAGGGGGTGACCCATCCTGCTCTCCTCAGTGTGCTGCCTCTAACCACAGAGCAGTCCCATGGCTTTCCTTGCAGACTCTGTACTGGGAAAGAGGATGGATGGGGTCCAAACCTAGCATCTTGAAATTACCTTGGGAGAGGTATAGAGGAAAAAGTAGTTTGAATCGTGAGAGCAGCAGCAAGCAGGAGAAGCAGAGGGGTTTTTTTGCCAGATAGCTATTTTGGGGAGAGTGAATCGTTACATTTGAAGCCATCTGTCTGCTCTGCAGTGATCAAGAATGTTAAATAATTAAATAGTAGTGTTCAGATGAGTAGCTGTGCCTTGCTTTCATCTAGTTCACTTGGTTCAAGCATTTGACAAGTACCTCTGTGCTGTCTCGGAGCTCTGAAGGTAGCTGTTTATACCCAAGCTGCTGGCCTACTTGCAAGCAATTCATGTAGTGAGAAACCTGATTATTCTTTTCTGTCTAGTGGTCCTAAAATGTGCTGTGCTGAACACTGCACCTGAACTTGTGCAGTTTTACACTGCTCGTGGTAAAACTGAAGCGCATCTCCCTCAACTCTGAGCATTTAGCTGTGCTTAACCTCACATGTGGGAGCAGCGAGAGCTCCTGATGGTGCTTCCGTGGCTCTGCAAGCACAGAGCTGGGGCAGAGAGAGACTGGGGCCAGAGAGCAGTGGCAGAGAGCAGAGGCAGAGTGGAGCCAGAGCATCGGGGCACAGTGCTGACAGAGTGGGGACAGAGAATGGTGGCAGAGAGCAGAGCCCAAGGGCAATGGCAGAGCAGGGCCAGAGCATGCGGGTAGAGAGTGGTGGCAGAATGGGGCTTGAGAACAGTGGCAGAGCAGGATCAGAAAGCGGTGGCAGAGACCAGTGGAAGAGTGGAGTCCAAGAGCAGTGGCAGAGCATGGCCAGAGAGTGTTTGCAGAGTGCAGGGGCAGATCGGTGGCAGAGCAGGGGCAAAGCAAGGCCAGAGAGTGGTCACAGGGTGCAGGGGCAGAGAGTGACAGCAGAACATGGCCAGAGCATGGGGCAGAGAGCAGTGGCAGAGCAGTTGAGCAGAGCTAGCTGAGCCCCATTCTGTTGGCCAGAAGGGTAGGTAGGAGCAGTGGCAGAGCAGTTCAGCAGAGCTAGCTGAGCCCCCTTTGCCTGCCAGAAGGGTAGGTAGGCTGCAGGCGCTGCTGGCTCGCAAGGTAAACACTGGGTGACCTATAAGCCAGCCAGTCAACTGGCGTGTGGCCTTATTAGGCAAGCTGCTCGGCGGCGGCTGGGGACAGGACATGCTGGATGGCAGCAGAGAGCAGAGCCCAGAACGGATCCAGCCCAGACCCCGGGAGAGATGACCCAGTAGTAGCTGCTGCTCCCCCAGCCCAGCTGCCAGAGGCTGAGCTCTGCTTGGCAAACGGCAAGAATTCTGCTAGAGATGGCTTTAAAAAATAAGAACCTTTTGTGTAAATGGTTATAAAAATCCTCTTTCCTGAGGTATTTTTCATGTGCTTGGGATGCCAGGTTATGCTGCCACTCCATACACTGGAATGCTTTGCAGAGCAGTGTGTGTGCATTCTTTGTGCTCCCTGCTTTCAGAGACACACCTGAACTAAGAGGAATTACTTTATTTTATTTGGTATGACTTCAGGACTAATTTCTTCTCTCCTCTTGTGCAGTTTCATGCCCTTTGTTGGAAAGCTGTTTGTTCCTGGCTAAAGCAATGATCCTGCTCCCGAGAGAAGGGGAATATTGGCACCCACTGCCTGTGTGCAGACTGGGACTTGACTAGATTGTTTCATACCTACCTCATAAGAATTGCCTTTCACATGGAATAGGAAGGCTTTAAAAAAACAAAAGTCTGTGTGGTTTTCCTCTAGTAAACTGCCCATAGATTTAGACAGGTACAGTACAGGCAGATTCTGGCCATGCTTTCCTGGGCAGCTCTTCAGATCTGGCTTGTGATGAACTTGCTGTTTGTGGTTGGTACCCTCCTTTGCGGAGGCATCAGGAGTGTGTGGGGATAAGAAAAAGAGAGGACTGTGGCTGCTATGAATATAAACCTGCTCTCCAGAGAACAGGCTCCAGAACTACAGCATCAATGTGCTAACAGCACTTTCTTTCCTCATGAATTTCTGCTTAGCCATGCTGGATGCAAATTAAGCTTGGTACACATGTTTTTTCCTAGTGACATTATTTTCAGTGACAGTGCTTGTAGATGAGCTCTCCTAACCTTGACCATGAGTTCTTGAATAAAGCACATGCTTTTGCTTTCTTTCTTTTACTAAATATTTAATTTTCCAAGAAAGCATTGCAACATGCTATAAACAGGATGGGAGCTGGGGTCATGGATTTGTTTTTTGCAAGGTTGCTGTCTGCCCGAGGCTTGAAAATGACAGATTTCAGGGTAAGTCTGCAGGAATATGATGTGAAACATCACATCACAGTGGTAAACAAAATTGATGCTTTCCTTAGGTGACTGTCTCAGAGAGCCAAAGAACTTTGTTATAAATTCTTCCCTGTGGTATGTGTGCCTCTCTCTGATCCCTTGCTGGGCTTTTCCACGAGCAGCACAGAGGTGTTGAAGAGCAGCCAGGAGAAAGCTCAGTAGTCTGGCTGGGCTTTTTGCATCACCTAATTGCATGGACACACTTGCTCTTCAGGCAAGGAGACAGCCTTGTGCTGGTTGAATTGCACTCTGGCAGAAAGTTTTCTGGAGATTGAAGAGACTACAAGTGTCCAAAGGTGAGGGAACCCATCAAACCTATGGCCACATGTTTAGAGGACAGGAGTTCTGCAGCCAGTGTCTCACAGCAGTGGTCAGTGCAGCAGTAAAGCTCTCACTCCCTGCAGCAGTGAAGAAGAAGGTGCTGTCTGTGGCACTGCTTCAGTGAAGGGTGTCCAAAGAGCCCTGGTGGAACCTCTGCCTCCTCAATCAGAACTGCTGCTTTACAGTGAGCTGGGGCATGAGATGCTCTCAGGTATTGTTCTGATAGGTAAAAAAACCCTCAAATCTCCTCCAAGTCCTTGGGCTCTTTATCAGTTAAATTATACACACTGCTGGGAGATGAGTTCTTGTCTTATCCCTGTTCCCATCCACTTGCTCAATCAGTGCCTCACCCTGGCATGCCTGACATCTTCTGTTGCTGCTTCAGGTCCACAGACTTACTGTGGATAATGTGCCTCAGTGGTATATCTGATTACCACATGTGAGAGGGGTGAGTGGCCTTTGAATTTCTTTAAGGAGCTAGTCCAGACTGATCCTACTCCTAAGGAGGAAACCCTTGAAGATCTTTTAATTGTGCTGCAGTCTTGCCATATGGTTTTGTGAACAGTGATAGGAGACTTAGGAATGTCAGGGGATGTTACCTTCACATTCCTTATCTTGGAAACGTCTTGCAAGAGTGAAAGGTACTAAAATCTCCTTTTAGGAGGAGTTAATAGCTAAAAACAATGATGAGCAAGATTTATTAAAATCTGAAATATTAGTCTGGAGACTGAAGAGATTTTTTTAGTGTGCATGGAAAAATACCTGTTGTTCTCCCTTTTCCCAGAGCACGTGAGTAAATACCAAGAAGAAAAAGACCATCTGTCATCTTGTATTGAAAAAACTTACTCCCCTTTATAAGATTTATTAATAAAAGTATTTTTTTTTATCTCTCTGCATGTATCCTGTTTTAAAGTACCCCACAGAGGCAGTGCAGTGCTGAAGTTGATCTGAAGGCTTGTACAAAACGTGATCACTAACCAAGCAGAAACATTCTTGCTAGGATTGTTATTTGCAAACTTACACATTGGGACTAGAGGGGGGGAAAAATAAGTCTGGAGGGATGTTACCATGCCAGGAAACTTTATCGTAGTTTAAAAGTCCATATGAATGGTGTTCATTTAGGAAATGAGAAAAATCACTTGCACGTTTGGATGGAGAAGACAAAACTGCCTAGCATTGCTGATCCCCATACTGTGTTTGCAGGCAGGGATGCTTGAAGGTGACTTGAGATGACAACTTTCTGATGAGTGAATATACTGCTGAGGTAAAGGGCTGATAGGTTTTTGACCTGGCCTTTAGTTTTGGGCTCATTTCTTGGCAGAATTTGCTGGAGAATGGGAGGAAGGGGGAATACTTGAAGGATGCTCTTCGTCTTGCTTTTAGAAACATGTGCCCATGTTCCAGAAACTGGTGGGATGGCTTGGAGTGGGTGAGTAACCTGGAGCCTGGGAAGGAGGTCAGATGGAGTGATGGAGTGGTCTGCTTTAGCTTTCTCTCCTGACCTTTGTTCCTACAACAGCATCCCTGGTCTTTGCACAACTCATAACTTGCTGTTTCAAGGGAGCTCTCCTTGTCTGGAAGAAAGCAGTGGAATAAAATTCATGGGCTCCTTTCGATCTCTACCCATGAAGTGTGGATGAAAATAAGATTTCTTCATCTTATTTATACAGATCTTCTCTGTTTTCCAAGATGCTCAGACTCCTGTTTACTTAGCTAGCATATTTGCTGAAGGTTTCCTTGCAGTCACTGTGGCCTTTCTTTCCTCTGCATTCTTGATTTCTCTTTTATTTTTAGGCTTCCTTCAAGCAGCTGTCACAGGCTTCTTTGATTTTTGGTTTTTATGATAACTGCAAGTCACAACAAAGTATCTGGTTCTCCTTATCACAGAGGAACACTTCTAAATATAAATTCTGATCAAAATTCAGAAGGAAACAAGACTTGATCTTGGCGGGACCTGATTCATAATTCTTGTGCTTTGGGATTGGCAGCCCTGTAAGTTGGGAACAATTTAGCAAGCCGTTTAAACTCCAGCTTTGATTACAGTGATTAGTTTTGCCAGACAAAAGGAAGATATTTTCCTTCTCTTCCTGTGGGAAGCTTCAGAACAACATTTAGCTGCCAGCTGGTCTTGCATGAGCAGTCTCAGATTTGAAGTGTATGCGTGCTTAACCTCTAGCTCTTTGCCCAGATGACTGCAAACTGCAATTCCAGCTGGGCTGCCCCCCTCTCTGATGGCTGAACTGTTGTTCCCTCTTTGTTTGCTTATGTTGGAGGCTGCTAATGCTGAAGAATTAATGATGGCAGAGGAGGACAAGGACATTACTACCGATTTGTAACAGCCTTGAGAACGTGGTTTTGCTGAACATGCTCCTAGGTCCTGGAGACTGGATATCTTTGAAGGACAAGAACCTCTTCCTCCTTCCCTCATTAAGTATTTGAAGATGGATTTCTTCTGGAAAGGATTTGTTTTTCAAACCTTGTGTTTCCAAACAAGCAGCAAAAAGCTAAGACTTTTTTTTTTTATTTATACCATTGCTTGACCCTCCTGACTCTTTTTATCTTCTCCACTGCCAAAGCTGATTAATAGCACCACAGAGACCTGTCTTACAAGAGGTGATCCCCCTTTGAAGGAAAGGAGGGAGGAATTTGTTGGTTGTCTTACCAACCCTCTGTGTGAGGTGCATAGTATTGGGGTAGTAATTGGTGCCCTAAGGCACCAGCATCTCTTGGCTTTAAGAGTTGAATATTGAAAGCAGTGATGCCACAAAACCCTTGTCTTGAAGTGGTGCTGAACAAACCTTGGGGCAACAGGTTCTGCACAGCAGCATAGGTTCAGTATTAACAGTGGGGACATTTGATGTGAATTCAGATACCATGCACAGAGAAATGACTGGTGATCACCTTCCAACCCACCATGAGGACAGCTAGAGTGTATTTTTGTTTGGTTTTTTTTTTGTGAAGACTTTGATTCAGCTGTTGCTTTTATTGGATATTTTATTTTGATCTATAATTCTCCTTGGTCCCATGAGTTGGCCCCTGTATTCTTGACCTGCCAGCCATAAATAGTAGGGAAAGGAGTCCTATTTACACCAAAGCCCATCAGGATTATTCCTTTGCAGGAGATAGCCCGAGCTGTTGGGGAAACTGGCTTCTTGCTGTGTTCTGTGAGTAGAATTTGAACAGCACAATCAAGAACCCATTGAAAATACCCACTCTAGAGTTTTTTTTTCTGTGGTTTACCTTCTGCACCTTGTTCACCAGGAGGATGCTGGAGATAATAAACAGCAGAGGAGTGAGGGAGCCTCCAGAAATACAACTACAGCCCTCCTCTGTCGCATAGGGCATTGCCAGACAGGGATAACAATCCAGCTGAGCTCACCTCATTAACCTGAGAGGTTGATCCCTTTCCTGATCATAAGATCCTCTGCCCTTTTCTTTGTTCTGGCACCTCCTGAAAAGCATACCCAGCAAAAATATAAGGGAATGTTTACCACCAGTTTAATCATCTGACTGGGTCACTAGGGGAGCAGGATCTAGCAGAGGTCCCGTGGAGAGGAACGAGTAGGACTGTCTTTCTTGGCATGCACAAGCTATTGCATCAGCTCAGCTGTCAAGTCCAACTTCTCCTTCAACCTTGCTAAAGGCTGCAGCCATGAGATTTATCAAATGAGTGGTTTTTATCTGCACTTTATGAGAAACAGTCCCCTTACCATGTACCAGATGAGTTACAGGTGCTCAAAAATGCTCCAGCTAATAATACCTCTATTCACAAGATGAAGTAAGCAGTCTTCACCCAAGCAGGGTTGAGAAGGAAGGGACCTTTTCAAAACCAGGCATCTTTTTTTATTGGTACACCCACACAGATACTGGTCCAGAATGTTACCAGCTGCTGTTACCAGCAGCTTCTGATTTCTGCACTGTCTCATTTTTTGTGTTCTAAGCACATCTGCCCTTACACCTAGGCCATGAAGTGGAATTTCAGATTAATGGCAAGTTTAGACCCGTGTCAAAAGATCACATTTTTTGTTACTGCTTATTTGTGTCCTGTGCTTGTGTACATGTATGTCATGGTTTAGGGGGCAGGGTGACCTCTTAGACCTATGACAGATGTTATCTGTTAACCCCCCTCCCTTCCCAGAGGGGAAGAGAAAGGGAATAAGGGAGAGTGATTAGAAAAGGGAACTGGAACAGCTTTAGTGAAAATGAAAATAATAATGATGAAAACAGAATAGGTACAAGTATCTACAAAACCAGTATCAAACCCAACCCCCTAATGGCAATTCCATCACTGTCACCACTGGTGCTCTGGAGCAGCACTGGGACAGTCCCAGCCTGGGTCCAGCAGCAGACGGGAGCTGTGCTCAGGAGCTGGATCCTGGTCCCAGGGTCAGGAACACCCAGCTCAGGGTGGAAGGCAGAACTCAGAGACTCCTCCAGTGCCAGACAGTGAAGAAACCAGAAGACCCGAGCTGAGCCCAGCATGGGTTTAACCTTCCTGCCCCCTCAGCTCTATAACAAATCTGCCATCCATGGGCTGGGATCCATCACTGGCAAGTCTGGGGTCTCCTGTCCCGTTCCCTTCTCCCTGCAGGTGCCACCTTTCACTTTATAACCCCCAAACATGGGGCACAAGCCCCAGCAGTGGCCTTGGGCTGCACCCCCCTGGGTACTGCCTGTGCCCATGGGGTGTTCTCACTGCCATCAGCAGCCACTGCCTGTGCCAACAGCTGCTGCTGGGGAGGAAAAGCACTGACTACAATCAGTGCCCTTCTCACTCAACCCAGGACAACACAGGCTGGTCAGGAGATGGTGGCAGTGTTCAGATTGTGTTCTATGGGCAGTGCTGTGAAGAGGTTGGAATTAAGCAGAGGGCCACTAAGGTTACAGGCAATTTAGAAACTCTGATAGATTCCATCAAGTATTTCTGAACAGAGGATGCCACTTGGTGAGTCAGAGGCTTCAGTGCCCTGGTCCTTGTGCTGGGTGACTCTTATTCCATGGAGCTCTGGACTGTTGAAAGTCTTTTATTAGCTGATTTTTGGTTAAGGTGACTCCAACATTATTTATGTTTAAAAATAAATAAATGACTAGGAAGAGCTGGGGCATTAGACAAGACACAGCACAAATTCTTCTCTCCATTGCAAGAACTTGTCAGTGTGAAAAACAGTGTTTTGATGACCTAGACAGGCTAAATAGAACTTCATGGTGATCCAGCAGAAATTAATAGGTCTTTGATAGATTGTATTTTTCACTTGTGGTTAAGCAGTCTCAGAGCATCATTGCTTATATTTTACCTTTATCTAGAAGCTCCCAGCATGGATCAGGGTCTTGTTGTCCCATAAAAACAGGTAAGAAAAACCAAGAACTTCAGTCTTGTGTTTTTAGGCCAACTTTTCATGGTCCTGAGAACACCAGGCTTGGGGTGAGTTTTCTACTGACAATAGTTGAAGTCTTTTTGAAGGGAAGAAGTCTGTTGAAGGGAAGCTACTAGGGAGCTACTGTTGCATGAGGTTAAGTGCATGGACCTGTTGGAGTCACTTCTGTGTGTGTGGTAGGTGAGCAGGTAGTTCAGTATGGAAATGAACTGAGCTGGGGTTATTGGGTTTGGAACAAACACTTCCAGACTTTCAACATGAACCAGAAAGAGTTCTGACTCTTCAATCCAAAATCCATCAAATCTGTTTAATAAAAAAATATGGTAGCTAGACACTACTTTAGTGTGATTTTACACCTTCTGTCTCAAATTAAAATATTTGGAGCTGTGGTGCCTATTCTGAAATCCCAACCCCCACCAGGAATATTGCTCATATGTTATCCATAAATCTTGTCTGCTTTAAATGTTCCAACTGATAGGCAAAATGTTTAGCATAATGATACGATTAACAGAGTCCAGTTTTTTGGCAGCCTGGATGCTGTTTTTCTTAAACAAGCATTGCAGTTTATCCTGATTAGAGATATGAAGGAATTACTCCTTTTCTTGGAGGTTTTTTGGGACTTTTTTTTTTGGGTTTGTGGGGTTTTTTTTGTGTGTGTTTTGTTGTTGTTGCTTTGCTTTGTTGGGTTTTTTTTATGCTTTAATATAAGGATGTAGGGGTTCTGCATTCATTTTTCAGGAATATCATGTGTGATTTGGCTGGATCTTTGAAGTGGTAATATTATAAATCTCCCAATCACCATTGCCCAATCTGTTTTAGCATTCATGTGCCTAATTTCTGTTTGTAATCTGATTACTGGCTTGAGCTGCTCCAGCTTGCAGCCTATTGCTATGCATTTACTGTACTCCCTGGGACGCAAGAGCCTGACAGCTCCAGTCCTGTGCTATGAAAAATCTCTCCACGATATTGCTAAGACAGGCCTAGGGGCTGTGGCTGCTGGAGAATTAGCTGCTATTGTAGTTTCTCTTTGCTGAATCCTTTGTTTCCTGCAACCATGTTCAGAAATCCTTGGATCTCCAGCTATCTGGGAAATGTTAAATACTCTGAGGAGCAAGGTAAGGCTTCCAAGCAGGCAGAAGAAAAGGCGTTTTGTTCGTGTGTGTTTCATCTCTTGTCGTGGGTACGTGTGGCTGTGTAAATATTGTTTGACTGGCTGTTCTGCAGCTGCTTTAGCTACTTTAGCCATCAGTATGCAGTTACTCACCCAGGCTATTTCATTATTTCCTAAAGGGCACTTTTGAAAGATCCGATTAGATGGAGCTTTTAATTAGCTTAGCTTGCCACCGACTTAGGACCTTTAAATATACTAAGTAACACTGGAAGGTTGCATCTACTTTTAATATTTTTTTTTTTTAATTCCAAATTCAGCCTTTTTAATTTCCTCTGTATTAAATTCTAGCTAGTGGGCTTTCTCTGGTAGTTGGTACCGAAGAGGGAGGAGGAGGAGGCTGAACAAATGGTTAAACTTGAGAGCAAGTTTGATTTCCACTTCAGTAAATAGCCTCTTAATTTTAAACACAGATATTTTCAATCGTTTACATGTGGTTATGAATTCTTCAGTGAAAGAAGGAACAAAATGCTGTTGCAAAGATTATCCTTCTGTGTGTCAGGTACTGTGAAGGGTGTGTTTTTTTCCTTTAACCATTGTATAAAGACTGTGTTAAGCTGATGGTTCTTCTGTGGGCGTATTTCTTTTCTTTTGAAGGAGAATTGTTTTACTTACCCTTCTGTGTTTCTGTTTAATTTTAAGACTTTCATATTGTAGTAAAGTAAGTTTTATTGGACTTTAATCCTCCCACATGGGGTTTCATTTGAACAGGAGGAAATACATAAAATAGCAAAACTGTCTAACAGAATTTAATTGTCTGCTTGGCTTTCCTGTGGTCGTGGGGTGGGGGGCAAGAGAGAAATACAGCAAAGTTTTAAGATGGTTTTGAGGCATGCTAGATGTGGTATGTATGAATGTTACTGCATGTGTTTAGTGGGTAGCAAGAGACAGACAGGCTTGGGTGCCCCCTCTTAGCAGCCCTTCTCCCAGGGAAGCAATGAGAGTGACTTTCTTCCCTTTTCATAACCCCTCTCCAGTTTTGGCTGGGGTAGGGAGAACTGCTCTGTGGTCAACTTGTGGTTTTCATGGTGGACAGCTGCTTCAGTGCCAAAAACTCTAGGATGGCTTATATCCTGTTAGAACAGCTATAAATTTAAGGTCTGCCTGGTTCTGATTAGCTAGGTTGATAGTGAGCTGGGTTTTTTCAGTTGCTGCTCACTCTTCTCCTGGCCTTTTTAGAGGATACAACATGGAACATTCTTTTCAGGGTTGTAGTGTAAAGTGTAATGATTTATATGCCATTCAGACTGTTTTTCTTATAATACTTTATTTTAGTTGAACAAGATGTGTAATCTGCATGCTTTCTTCTCCATTGACTCGGGTGGAAAATGAATGCTAACAAAAGCAGAAAAAAAAAAGTTGCCTATTGAAGTTGAAGAATGCTATTAGCAAAGCTGCTTGAAATCTGCAGTGACTTGTAGCAGATGCCTAAAAAATGCCTTTTTCCACATTTTTAAATGGTCTTGTAAAAAAATGTTATTTTTCTTTTTTTTTTTTCCCCTGTAAATCTGTTTACCTGGAGAAGTTGTAGAAGGGAGGAGAAGGGTGAAAAGTTTTGAAAAGTATAGACAAAAGAAACATCATCTAAATTAAGACCCATATTGTGAGCTATCAGAAGTTTCCTTAAGCCCTTTCTGCAAAAGTAAGAAATGTCCTACCTCAATTTCAAAATATTTTGTATCAGCAATTAAGATTTATTTTTACCAGTTAGTAATTCCTGGAAGTAGTTAAATCTCAGCTCTGAGGTAAAAGAAACGTCACTGCTTTTGAATCATTCTGAAATCCAGGTTTTGTGTCATATTCAGGTCTGTCTGAAAAAAATTAAATGATACTGCATCAGCAACCAGTTGTTTAGTTTAGGGTCTTGGAGTAGTGGACTCCATACAGATGGGGACAGGAGGCAGTTTTCCCATTGGGAATAAATTATTAGTCACTTCATGTGTTTCTCAACAGCAGTCCCAGACCAGGTGCTCCCCTGCTTCCTGGCTTCAGTACTCCAAGGTCTCTTACCAGCATCCCAGTTGCTGAATGGATAACACCAGTACAGCAGCACTGGTCCCTCTTGCCACTGGTCATTGTTTCGACCCTCTGATGATGCTTTTGACTATAGAAATGAGCAAGTTAAATTTGAGGGGAGGGGGGAGATTGCCCTTTGCTTGTGACAGTTTAGGAACCAAGTGGCTTTGTAATACATGGTTTTTTAATCTAAGGCTGCATCTGGCACCGTTTTCCTATGGTGTAAACACATGTTCCTCTCTGAAAGCATGCATGTTCTAAAAAAAACCCCAAACAGCAGCTTCCAAACAGTAGACAACCCTCAGAAATATTTCTGTCGTGGATGGCGTAACGCTGTTGTTGCAACAGCTCCTCAGCTGGGCATCTCTTGAGTTCTGCAGTGAATGTGCAGTTTTTCTAGTATCTCTAGGCTGCAGCCAGAGCAGCTCCTGCTGCTCTCAGCGTTTCTCATTTGCAGGGTGCTTCATAAACAAGTCTACTGCCCATGTTGTAATCTGGGAAACTGAGTCAAGGAGTTGAAATCAAAGTGCTGGAGTCAAGGGGCTGGAGCGAGTGCAGAGGAGGCAACAAAGTTGGGGAAGGGCATGAGGAATAAATCTGATGGAGATTGAAGGAGCTGGGACTATTTAGTGTGAGGAAGAGGAGGCTGAGGGGAGCCCTCATCACTCTCTACAACTACCTGAAAGGACAGTGTAGAGAGGTTGGTGCTGGTCTCTGCTCACAGGCAGTGGTAGAACAAGACAGGATGGATTCCAGCTGCACCAGGGGAGGGGCAGACTGGGCATTAGGGAAAAAATTGTCACTGAAAGAGTGGTCAGAGCCTGGCACAGGCTGCCCAGGGAGGGGGTTGAGTCACCATCCCTGGGTGTGTTTAAGGGTGGTTTGAATGTGGCTTTGAGGGACATGGTTTAGGGGAGAACTTTGTAGGGTAGGACTAATGGTTGGACTTGATGATTCCAAGGATCTTTCCCATCCTGAATGATTCTGTGATAGTATGAAATGATGGCCCCAGGCTGCAGCTCTGCACTGTCAGTACTGGGATGCACACAGGGCAGTTCTATGAAGCATTGATGCATCTGATATGTTTGCTGCCTGTACTCCTTTCTGCAAGGCTTTATCACCATGTTGGATGTACCAACTTAGGCTCTTTTGACTAGAGAGAAGGCTTTTGCACAGCCTGTTCAGTCTCCTGTGATCAGGGACTATAACCTAGTTTCTTAAAAGTTTATCAAAGGATCCTCACCATGGTCTGTTTTTTTTTCTTTTACATTTCACAGATTTTGACAAAGAAAACTCGATCAGATTTAAACCTTCCCGATTACTTCAAAGGAAGAGGGCATTAAGGTAAGGTGAAGTTTTTCTTGCCCTGTGAAGATGACTGGTTGCACAATTGTATCTTGAAGTCACTGCTTGAATATGAATAGTCTTTTTGTCAGAGAAAATTATAATTTGTTCTCTCACAGCTTTTCTGAGCAGGTATCATAAACACCGTCTTCTAAGTTATGTGAAAATTTGTAGGTGGGATTGCTAAAGGAAAAATTCCACTCTGCACTGAGCCTCCTGCCCCTGCAAGGCCCATTTTTCCTTGCATGGCACACACACAGTACAGGCATTTAATGAACCAGCTTGGAAAACTGATCTGTCTGAAAAAGAAAGTGGCTGAAGTGGATGAATTAATTATACAGCCGTGCAGAGAGCTTTGTCAGCATGGGGGAGGGGGGATGCTGGAGAGGTGACGTTGCTGCTTCCTTGCCAGGGCCATGCTGCCTTGTGCCTGTCACCTTAGGACATGATACCACAAGGCTGATTTAGGGGATACAGTTGATAATTATCAAGGTGGTAGGTCATGTTCCCTCTCTTTTCTTAATCCTCACTCCCACTGCTTTTGGTGTCCCACTTTATGCTTGCTGGACTCATTTGTAATGGTGCAGAGAGGAGGTCAGGGTTTTGGGAACTGACTCTTGCCCCAGCAATCAGCTGGTCTTTGGAGTCCACCAGCTTTAGACACCCAGGTTCACATTTGCAAGCATCTTTTCAATCCGTGCACACCTTCTGGAGCACACCTGGTTCCCTGCCATGGCACTTCTCAGGTAATAATAGAGAGATGGAGAGAATAGATGTGTGAGGTGCATTGTGTTTTGGATGCACAAGGAGTAAGGAGTAGTAGAGAACGACCTAACTGTAGAATGGACCTTTTACATATGAGTCCAGGGAAGGAAATTCTCCTGGAGGTAGAGGAGGAGAAGAAAAATGAATGCCAAACACCTATCTGGCAAGTGTACAAGTGGATTTTCATTGAATCACAAAATAGCTTTAATCCAGATGGCAGGGTAGTGGTACCAGTGGCATTTGGATCTAACTCCTGCTTGCTTTTGGGCTTGTAAGTGGGTTAGTGGGACAGCTATTTAGGAACTGTGTGCTGCAGCAGCAGATGAAGTTTTCAGCCTGGAATCCCTGATGTATAGAAGCAGCCCACACTTACCTGTGAGAGTTGCAAGAGTGGTGTAACTGCTGGGACTGTCAAGTACTCGACTAATGCCACATCATACATTGGTTTTAAAGAAAAGCTATTGAGGTTGTGAAATATTGTTGCCTGTGTTTTAATAGGGATCATATGAATTCCTGAACATTGGAGAGTATAATGAGTTCATTGGGAACCCGAGGCCAAACCACACACAAATCCTGTGCAAAACAGTCTTGTGGGACCTCATGCTGTTGACTGCATTTCATGAACCATGATCACAGGCTATATTTCAGGCAAGCAAAGGAGAAGTTCCTCTTCCAGTGTTTGGATTTAACAGGGACTATAAGAAGAAAGAATTCTTGTAGTCTTCTACTGAACTTTTTTTTTTTTTTTCATTTAGAGAACTCCATATAAGTCTAATTATTCCAGTAATAAATGTTCACAGTATACCTGTTAAGTGCAGAAATTCCTGGTGCTGCTGCTTGGAATATGCACTTAAATTTATAGCAAGACTTGAGAAATTAAGAAGAGCAAAGGCAGGAACATGGAGTAGTGAGACTTCCATAACAGAGCTGTGAATGGCTCTGTAGGTACAATACACTTGGCAATCCAAGTCTGACTGTCCAGCTCTGCTGAAGCAGCTAAACTCATGCTGCAACTGCTCCTATAGCAGAGGAACTAATAAAGCAGGGAAACATCTGGATGGATCTCTCTGAGGAAAAAGGGAAGTCTTGGTGAGGAATTACTTCTAAGTATTTTTTTTTTTTAAACCCTTATGAGCAGTCCTGCAAATTTTAGATATCATTTATTTGCTTTAATATCATTCTGACTTTAATATCATTCCAACTCAATTTAGATTCCTAATGAATGTTCTCTTTTGAATACTGTGACATGTCCTAAATATGCCTACTTTCATTTTTAGAACTAATTTTATATACGTGCCTATAAATACCCAATTGTATGGCTTGGCTCCATCTTTTCCAGAGCATTGCTCTGAATTCTCTGTGCAATGAAAGCAACATAATGGATACATTGGTTTAAAATGTTTTGTGTTTCTCATGTGGAAATATGGAAACAAGCAATGCCACCTGCAGCTTTGAGAGAGAGAGAGAGAGAG